>PISW01007968.1:0-80784 GCA_004023785.1 Mungos mungo
TTGCCATGTAGTACTCCATTGTGTATATATACCACATCTTCTTGATCCACTCATCAGGTGATGGACATTTAGGCTCTTTCCATGTTTTGGCTATTGTTGACAGTGCTGCTATGAACATTGGGGTACATGTGCTCCTATGCATCAGCACTTCTGTATCCCTTGGGTAAATCCCTAGCAGTGCTATTGCTGGGTCATAAGGAAGTTCTATGGATAGTTTTTTGAGGAACCTCCACACTGCCTACAGGCACATGAAACGATGCTCAACATCACTCATCATCAGGGATACACAAATCAAAACCATACTGAGATACCACCTCACACCAGTCAGAGTGGCTAAAATGAACAAATCAAGAGACTATAGATGCTGGCGAGGGTGTGGAGAGACAGGCACCCTCCTGCACTGTTGGTGGGAATGTAAACTGGTGCAGCAGCTCTGGAAAATAGTGTGGAGGTGATGGAAGCCATATTTTATACTGACATATTTCTCTAGGTTACTATCATTACTGCTCATACAACACATGGATGTAAAATTAAAATTCAAGAATTTGTGAAAACATAGTTCTCAAAAATATTACAAAGAATAATAAAATACTGTGTTCCAACTATTCAAAAACAAGAAGCTCAAATGAATGGAGACTCATTCAGGAGAGATTATCCAATAATTGGTGAAGAAATCTGGATTTTAGCAGACGTTTTTCATAAGTCAGCCAATGCATACCTATAAAATGACATTATAGCATCATTTTGGTGCTAAATGCCCAAAAATATTTCCTTCTTGGAAATAGATACTCCTTCAATCCATATACAAAAGCATAAGATGATTGAATTTTTTTAAATTATAAAATATTAGACTAAGACTTAGAAACCAAAAAAGTTGGTTCCAAGATTTGATAAACTGTATAAAATCAAATATTTGATGAGTCACTGAAATTAAAAGTTGCAAAAGTTTAGAGATTTTTAAAGAGATTGGTATTTTTAGGAAAAAAACTGGTATTTGTGCAATTGGGAAGTAGTATTATATGGTGGAATATTATGCAATCATAAAAATTATGCTCTCAAAGGACACTGAAAGACAAGAAAAGTCTCATGATGCAATGCTAATTTCAAAATCAAAATATAAACTATGTTTTTTGTGATTCCAATTTAATATAACAGTGAAAATGTGTTATTCTTTTTGACTACTTAATATCTGTCCAGTATTTGGGAAATATTCAACCTTTTAAGTCTTGGTGGAAGCAAGAGTGACCTCCAAAATTTCAGAGCCAATACTATTTTGTCCACATTCTTCCAATATTAAGGCATAGACATGTAAATTTTCCAGTACAACTGTAACAGACTCTGTCTCAAGAGGTACTGTCCCAAGATATAAGAGACAAACAAAATATACATTCTCTCTGGCAGCAGCAGGAAGAGTTCCTCCAAGTTCTGGGTTTAGGCTATTTTCTCTGGCTGCTTAGTAAATCTGATTCTCTTGGACTTACAGAAATTCTCTAAGCTCCCCAACATGAACTTATTGAATTCCTTTCCTGCTTAATTAAGCCAGAATTAGGTTCTATTGCTTACATCTAAGAACCTCTGAGTCAGAATAGTACTTTCCAAAAAGTTAAGTGTAAGTTATCTAAAAGGTTTATGAATTGTTTTTCCTTTCTTCTTTACACTCAAGTTTATTACTTGTGTAAATATATGTTATGTTATAATCAGGGAAAAAAAGGAATATTATTTTTTAAACCAGAGTTTTCTTCAGTGTATAATTAGTTAATAGAAAATGGTTTATGGAGCGAATGGGGCGGTAGAGCGGACTGTGACCAGACCACAAGATCTTAGTGTGCAAATCTCTTCCCAACTCCACCTTCAGCGCTATCACATTAGCACCTTGAAATCAGCCACAGCAGAAGTATTTATATGAAGGAAGTTAGTATGGCATTTTTCTCCCTAGAAAACCTTTTTTTTTTTTTTTTTTAATACAGGACTTTCCTGGGGCAACTGAGTAGCTCAGTCAGTTAAGGTCCAACTTCAGCTCAGGTCATGATCTCGCAGTTTGTGAGTTTGAGCCTCACATCAGGCTCTCTGCTGTTAGTGCAGAGCCTGCTTCAGATCCTCTGTCCCTCTCTGTCTGCCCCACCCCTCTTTCTCAAAAACAAATCCAGGCCTTCCCTAATCCCCAGAGCCTGTTGTTAAACATTTATCACCACCCTGTTGTATGTAGCTTAAGTTAAATTCATTAAACTCTACACTATCATCAGATTCCTTAAAATTAATGTG
The DNA here is from genome assembly GCA_004023785.1 of Mungos mungo. Taxonomy (NCBI): domain Eukaryota; kingdom Metazoa; phylum Chordata; class Mammalia; order Carnivora; family Herpestidae; genus Mungos; species Mungos mungo. The sequence continues at coordinate 2,263 of PISW01007968.1, forward strand.
TTCTTCCTTGCCAGAAATGTTTTTCTATAGTAAACTTAGTGGCTCTTACCATCAAGCTTTAGGGAAGCACTCAGGATGTTTTGGCTATGAATACTCCTGATCAAAATGGCTTAATTCCTAAATGCACAAAATATGGTCTATAAACAACAGCATTGGAATCATCTGAACACCTGTTAGAAATGCAGACTTTCAGGCTCTGAAAACACTGAAGTTTGATAAATAGTAACTTAAAAATGTGTGGTTTATTTTTTTCACATAGCCATTATTTTTTACAGCTTTGTGAGATATAACAAATTTATACCATTGTATATGTTTATGAATATAAATATGTATATATGCATATATACATGTTTAAGTTTCAACACAATAAGCTAACTATAAGACAGAAGGAAAAAATCAGTGATACACTGAAGCACACCATCTATAACTAAAAATGGACTTATAAAACATAATCAAGAAATCCACAGGACTGTAGGAAAACAAAAACAGAGAAGTGAAAAACACAGAACAAACAGAAAACCAGGACTAAAATGGCAGACTGAAGTGAAACATAAATAATTATACTAAATATAAATGGCCTCAAAATATCAATAAAAAAGATTGGGAAGAGTGTGTGTGTGTGTGTGTGTGTGTGTGTGTGTGTGTATCTGCTGTTTATAAGAAACTCTCTTCAAATATAATGATATTGGTAAGTTGAAAGTAAAAGAATGGAATATCATGCAAACATTATTCCAATGAAAGCAAATGCAGCCCTATTAATTTCAAAACAAAAAGTCTACGAGAAGGATGCCTGGTTGGCTCAATCAGAAGAGCATGTGACTCTTGATCTTGGGGTTCAATAGTAAAAAATCAGTGTAATCTACCATAAGAACAAGCTAACAATGAAAAAAATCACATGATTATATAAATGAATTCAGAAAAATACTTGACAAAATTCAGCATTCATTCATGATAAAAACTCTCAAGTTCCTCAGCTTGATAAAGAACATCTACAAAAAGTATACTGCTAACATTATACTTAATAATAAAAGATTGAAAAAGGAAGAGAGAAGACAGTGGAGCAGCATGGAGAGCCTCAGCTTGTCTCATCCCTGAAAAGCAGCTAGATCCACACCAAACCGCTTTGCACAACTAGGAAACTGATCTGAGGATTAACACAACTATCTGCATAGCTTGAGCCACAGAACTCGGCAGGTATGCAGTGCAGAGAGATGAACTGGGGGACAGAAAAGCCATGGAGGGTAGGAAGCTGTTTTTGTGAGGATAACACAGAGAAACGGGGAGAGTGTGGTGCATGAGGAGAGTACAGAAAAAAAAAAGTAGCTGGAGACAAAGAGATAAAGAGTGAAAAGACCTGCAGCTACTGAACAAGAAATCTGTTCCTCAAAACCAGTGATGAGAAGAAAGGAGAAGGGTGTCAATACCGCCAGGATTCTATAAACAGAGGAGCACAGAGTACGAAGTTCCAGAGCTCAGTGAAGTGCTCTGGTGAGGAAGAAAGGTGAATTCCCAGGAGCAGGCAGCCAAGTCTGATGGGTCCAAATGTCACAGTGGGGAGAATCGGATCCCCTCCTTGGAGAGCATTTGGTAGAGGACATTTAGCCACGTGGCAGACAAAGGTCTCAGCAGACCCGACAGAGAAGCCACATTTGCTGGTATTGGGACAAAGAAGCCAGAGTACAGTGAAATCTGGTGCTGGTTGTGTGTTGTGATTTGCCACTTCTCAACCTCTGCAGTGCACGATCCCCTTAATATTTTCTGGGGCAAGATGGCACCCAGCCATTGCTCAGCAAGATGCTCCTCCAGAGAGGTGGCATGAGTCCAAGCTGCAGGGTCTCTGAAGTGTGGGGTTTTGAAACACAACCCCATCTGAGATAAAACTCTAGATGGGAGGTACTGCCTGACAGGCAGTGGGCTTGAAAACAGACAGGGTAGAGGCGGGTAGTGGATGAAGGCTTGAGACAGAGGGGTGCTTCATCAAGGATGGGTGAGAATGCAAAGTTCTCATGCCAGAGACTAGGGAGCTGGGTAAAGTCATTTCCATCTTTCTGGCACATGCACCTGCATGCCTACGCACATGCTAACCGCAGTGATCCACCCCATAAGCTAAGCAACACCACCTAGTGGAGAAGGAAGCCTCTACACTAAGCCCCTCCCAGCGCCACCTCCAAGCACACCTGGAAAACCAGTACAAGTCCCTCCACCTACTTAGTGTACAGACTACAGAGTGCTTCATAGTTTGAGTTCTAGGGAAAGCTGGATATGTAACTTCATTCGGGTTGCATTCTGTTTACTGGTTCATTTGTTTGTTTGTTTGTTTACTCCTTCAATTGTTTTTACTGGGGTTTATTTTCCTTTATTTTCTTGGATACAGAAAGAGAAAATTTATTATTTTCTTTAAAAATTTTTTAATTTTCTATTATTTTTCTTTATTTTTTATTTTTTGTACTATATATTTTTTTACTTTTTAAATTATTTTCTTACCTTTTTCTGTTCTTTCCTTTTTTTTAATCTATTCTATCAAGCTTCTTTCAATAAGTAGACCAAAAACACACCTACAATCTAGCTTCCTTATTTGACTGATTGAAGCAAATCCTACATATAAACAAAATTTTTACCACTAAAATACAGGGGCATTAACAAGAAGGAATGAGTATAAAGAGCTGGAAAAAGAATAGCAAATAAAACTCAAAACAAGCAGAAGATAGGAAATAATAAAGATTAGGGCAGAAATCAATGCTATTGGAACTAAAAAATTAGTAGAAGATACCAATGAAACCAGAAGCTGGTTCTTTGAAAGAATTAACAAATTGATAAACCACTAGCCAGTTTGATTAAAAAGAAAAAGGAAAGGACCAAATAAATAAAATCAAGAATGAAATACATCAGAAATAAAAACAATAATAAGAGAAAATTATGAGCAATTATATGTCAATAAAATGGGCAATCTGGAAGAAAGGGACAAATTCCTAGAAATATATAAACTACCAAAAGTGAAACAGGAAGAAATAGAACATTTGAACAAACCCATAACTTGTAAAGAAATTGAATCAGTAATCAAAAATCTCCCACAAACAAGAGTCCAGCACCAGATGGCTTTCCAGAGGAATTGTACCAAACATTTAAAGAAGAGTTAAGACCTATTCTTTTAAAGCTCTTCCAAAAAATAGAAATTGAAGGAAAATTTCCAAACTCATTCTATGAGGGCAGCATTACCTTGATTCCCAAACCAGACAAAGACCCCACTAGAAAGGAGAACTACAGACCAATTTCCCTGATGAACATGGATGCAAAAATTCTCAAAAAGATACCAGCAAACCAGACCCAACAATACATTAAATGAATTATTCACCACAATCAAGTGGGGTTTATTCCTGGGATGCAAGAAATATCCACAAATCAATCAATGTGATATATCATATTAATAAAATAAATAATAAAACCACATGATCCTCTCAATAGATGCAGAGAAAGCATTTGACAAAATACAGCATCAATTCTTGATAAAAAAAAAAAACTCAAGAAAGTAGGAATTGAAGGATCATACCTCAAGATCATAAAAGCCATATGTGGAAGACCCACAGCTAATATCATCCTCAATGGGGAAAAACTGAGAGCTTTCCCCCTAAGGTCAGGAACATGACAGGGATGTCCACTCTCGCCACTATTATTCAAGAGTGTTGGAAGTCCTATCCTCCACAATCAGAAAACACAAAGAAATAAAGGCCATCCAAATTGGCAAGGAAGAAGTCAAACTTTCACTCTTCACATAGGACATGATACTCTATGTGGAAAACCCAAAGGACCACCAAAAACCTGCTAGAACTTATATACGAATTCAGCAAAGTTTCAGTGTATAAAATCAATGTATAGAAGTCAGCTGCATTTCAATATACCAATAATTAAGCAGCAGAAAGAGAAATCAAGGAATTGATCTCATTTATGCCTGCACCAAACACTGTAAAATACCTAGGAATAAGCCTAACCAAAGAAGTGAAAAATCTATACACTGAAAACTATAGAAAGCTTATGAAAGAAATGGAAGAAGACACAAAGAAATGGAAAACATTCCATGCTCATGGATTGGAAGAACAAATATTGTTAAAATGCCAATACTACCCAAAGCAATCTACATATTCAAAGCAATCCCTATCAAAATAACACCAGCATTCTTCACAGTGCTAGAACAAAGAATCCTAAAATTTGTATGGAACCAGGAAAGACCCTGAATAGCCAAAGAAATCCTGAAAAAGAAAACCAAAGCTAGAGGCATCACAATTCCAGATTTCAAGTTGTATTACAAAGCTGTAATCATCAATACAGTATGGTACTGGCAGAAAAACAGACAGATCAATGGAACAGAAGAGAGAGCCCAAAATGGATGCACAAATGTACAGCAAGAGTTTTTGTATACGAGGGCAAGATAATTCTAATGTTTCCATGGGAAGGCAAAAACACTAGAATAGCTACAATAACCTTGAAAAAGAATAAAATGGGAGAAATCAATCTACCCAATTTTAAGATTTATTAGATAGCTACTATAATCAAAACGATACGGTTCTTACAGAAAGCAGATATATAGATAAATAGCTTAGAGTAGAGAACTCAGAAATAGACCTACGCAAATATGCCTCCCTCAGTGGAGGAGGGATAATCTTTTCAACAAATAGTGCTGAAGCAACTCGACATTCATAGGCCTATGTCTCATACATAAGACAAAATTAACTCAAAACAGATCACTGACTTAAATACAAAATGTAAAAGAATGCAACTTGAATTAAAAAATTTTTTGAGATCTAGTATTAAATAAAAAGTTCTTAGACTTGGCACCAAAAGCACTGTCCATAAAAGAAAAAATTGATAAACTGGACTTCATCAAAATTAAATATTTTTGCTCTGTGAAAATCCCCAGCTAGAAGATGAAAATGCAAGCTATGGACAAGAAAGTATTTTCAAAACATATATTTGACAAAGGACTAATATCTAGAATATATAATAAATTATCAAGATATATATATATTAGAAATGGGAAAAATACCTGAACAGACATTTCACTGAAGATGAAATACAGATGGCAAACAATTACATGCAAAGATGTTCAACATAATTAGCCATTAAGAAAATGAAAAATTAAAACCTTAAGGAAATGTCACTACACACTTATCAGAATTGCTAAAATAAAAAATGACTATGCCAAATCTTTGAAGCATGTAGTTAAAGTATATCACTCATACACTGCTAGTGAAAATGATACAGTTATTCTGGAAAATAGGCGTTTATTAAAACTAAACTTGCAACTACCATACAACCTCATAGTTCACATCAGAGAAATTAAAACTTATGCTCACAAATAAACTTGTGCACGAATGTATGTAGCAGCTTTATTCATAACAGAGAAATCTTGGAAACAATCCAGATATCTTGAAACAATGAGTGGTTAAAGTATAATACATCCAGACCATGGTATACTACTTAGCAATAAAAAAGAACAACTTATTGATACATGCAACAATATGTATGAATCTCCAGAGAATTCTGAAAAAAGCTAATCTCAATAAATTACCTGCTATATGATGCTATTTATATGCATCTTGAAACGTCAAAACTACAGAAATGGAGAACAGGTTACTGGTCTTCAGAGATCAAGAATTAGGGAAGGAAAGTGAACTGGGGTGCAAAAGGGCAACAAGAGGGATCTGTGTGGTGATGGAAATGTTGTATGTCTCAATTATGTCAATGTTCACTTCCTACTTATCTGGTATATATCCTGATGCTACAGTTTTATAAGATGTTACTATTAGGGGGCGCTAGACAAAGGTTTCATGGATCTCTGTATTTTTTCTTAAAACTGCACGTGAACCTATAATTATCTCAAAAAAGTGTAATTACAAATGGAGATAAGGGGTACCTAGGTGGCTCAGTCAGTTAAGCATCTGACTCTTGATTTCACCTCAGGTCATGATCTCACAGTTCATGAGATTGAGCCTTGCTTCAAGGCTCTGCACTGACAGTGTAGAGCCTGCTTGGGATTATCTGTCCCCTCTCTCACTGCCCCTCCTCCATTAGCATTCATTCTCTCTCTCTCTCTCTCTCTCTCTCTCTCTCTCTCTCTCACACACACACACACACACACACACACACACACACATTTTTTTTAGAAAGGATTCAGTTTAAAAAGTAGGAAGTAAGAATGTACTATTAAGAACAACTTTATGACATTAAATTGGACAATTAGGTGAAATTAACAAACTTCCTGAAAAACACACCATCAAACTCAGTCAAGAAGAAATAGATTAACTCAATACCTCTATAATTATTGAAAAAATTGGATTGTGGTTAATATTTTTCTACAAAGAAAGCTCCAGGTCTAAATTGCTTTACTGGGAAATCCTACCAATGTTTAAGTAAGAAATAAGGCCAATACCATATAAATTCTTTGAGGAAACTGAAGAAAAAGGAATACTTCCCAATTTATTCTATGAAGCCAACTCTACTCTGATACCAAACCAGAGAAAGACATCACAAGAAAAGAAAATTACAGACAAATATTCCTTGTGAATGCAGATGCAAACATTGTTAACAAAATTTTATCAAATGCAATCCAGAAATACATATTACATAATACAGCATGACCAATTTAGGTTTATCCTAGAAATGCAAAGTTGGTTTAACAATCATTTGGAAAAAAAAATAAAGCTGCGATTGTCTCATTAGTGCAGAAAAAGCATTTTATAAAATTTAGCATTCATTTGTGAAAAGTTAAAAAAAAGAAAAAAACCTCTCAGTGAACTAGGAATAAAAATAAACCTCCTTGACATATTAAAAGGCATCTAAAGAGACCTACAACTGATATACTTAACAGTGAAGCCTGAATGATGTCCCTTACGATATGGAACAAAACAATGATGTCTGCTTTGGCTATTTCTATTTAAAATTGCACTGGAGAAATAAAATGAGATAAAGAAACAAAAAGAAACCAGACTGGGGGAAAAAAACTATATTTATTTACCGGCAACATGATCATCTATGTAGAAAATTTGATGAAATATATATAGTTACTAAACATCTTAAGTTAATTTAGTAAGTTTGCAGGATAAAGATAAATATACAAAAAATGGATTTCTCCGTACTAATAACAATTGGGTTTGAAATTTAAAAAATGATATTTATAATAGTATCAAATGTTATAAAAACAATTTTGCTCTTAATTTTTTCCTTTTTTAATTTAAATTTTAGTTAACATACAGTGCAATATTGGTTTTAGAAGTAGAATTCAGTGATTCATCACTTATACATAACACCCAATGCTCCTCACCACCCATTGCCTATCTAGCCCCTCTCCCACACACTTCCCGCCATCAACCCATAGTTTGTTCTCTATTGTTAGGAATCTCTTGTGGTTTATTTCTCTCTCTCTTCCCTCACCCTTCCCATATGTTCATCTGTGTTGTTTGTTATATTCTACATATGAGCGAAATAATATGGTATTTCTCTTTCTCTGATTGACTCATTTCACTTAGCATAATACATTCTAGCTCCATCCACATAGTTGCAAATGGCAAGATTTCATCCTTTTGATGGCTAAGTACTATTCTATTATGTGAATAATGGAATTATACACACACACACACACACACACACACACACACTACATCTTTATCTATTCATCAATCAATGGGACATTTGGGCTCTCTCCATATAGTTTGGCTATTGTTGATAATGCTGCTATAAACATTCAGGTGCATGTACCCCTTTGAATCTGTATTTTTTTTATCTTTTGGGTAAATACCTAAATAGTGCAATTGCTAGGTTATAGGGTAATTCTATTTTCAGTTTTTTGAGGAATCTCCATACTATTATCCAGGGTGCCTGCACCAGTTTGCATTCCCACCAGTAGGGCAGGAGGATTCCCCTTTCTCCACATCCCGGCCAACATCTATTGTTTCTTGTGTTGTTAATTTTAGTCTTTCCAGCAGGTACAAGGTGGTATCTCATTACAGTTTTGATTTGCATTTCCCTGATGTTGAATGATGTTGAGCATATTTTCATGTGTCTGTTAGCCATCTGGATGTCATCTTTGGATAAGTGTCTATTCATGTTCTTTGCCCATTTCTTCACTGGATTATTTGGTTTTTGGGTGTTGAGTTTGTAAAGTTCTTTATAGATTTTGGATACTAACCCTTTATCATATATGTTATTTGCAAACATCTTCTCCCATTCTGTAGGCTGCCTTTTAGTTTTGTTAATTGTTTCCTTCACTATGCAGAAGCTTTTTATCTTGATGAAGTTCCAATAGTTCATGTTTGGTTTTGTTTCCCTTCTCTCTGGCAACAAACCTGGTAAAAAGTTGCTGCTGCCGAAGTCAAAGAGGTTGTTGCCTGTGTTCTTCTCTAGGATTTTGATGGTTTCCTGTCTCACATTTAGGTCTTTCATCCATTTTTAATTTATTTTTGTGTGTGGTGTAAGAAAATGTTCAGTTTCATTCTTCGGCATGTCACCGTCCAGTTTTCCCAACACCATTTGTTATAAAGACTGTCTTTTTTCCATTGGAGATTCTTTCTTGCTTTGTTGTAGATGACTTGACCATATACAACTAATACATGACTTCAGCAAAGTCACAGGATATAAAATCAACATGCAGAAATCTGTTGCATTTCTATACACCAATTTCAAAGCAACAGAAAAAAAGAAATCAAGGAATCTATTGGCAATTGCAAATAAAACTATAAGATACCTAGGAATAAACCTAACTAAACAGGTAAAAGATCTAAACTCCCAAAACTATAGAACACTTATGAAAAAAAATTGAAGAGGACATAAAGAAATGGAAAAGCATTCCATGTTCATGGATTGGAAGAATAAACATTGTTCAAGTGTCTATACTACCCAAAGCAATTTACACATTTAATGCAATACCTATCAAAATGCCACCAACATTTTTCACAGAGCTAGAACAAACAATTATAAAATTTTTATGGAACTACAAAACATCCCAAATAGCTCAAGCAATCCTGAAAGAAAAAAATCTGAAAGCATCATGATTCCAGATTTCAAGCTATCTTACAAAGCTGTAGTCATCAAGATAGTGTGGTACTGGCACAAAAACAGACACATAGATCCACGGAACATAATAGAAAACCCAGAAATTGACCCACACTATATGGTGAAACACAATTTTTAACATCAAAATTAAAACCATTTTTCTTTAAAGACATACTTAAGAAAAAGAAAAGATAAGGCATAGATGGGGAGAAAGTGTTTGCACAACATACGTTTGACAATGGGGCTTATATATGGTGAATATATAAAAAACTATTACCACACAATTATAAGAAAACAACCCAATTACAAAATAGTCAAAAGATTTGAGCAGAAAATATACAAATGTTAAATAAGCATATTAAAAGTTGTTCAACATTTAAGTACAAATTAAAACCACAATGATACATCACTATACATTCCCTAAAATAGATAAGATTTAAAAGACTGACCATATCAAGTGATGGTGAGGATGAGGAGCTACTGTAATCCTCATATATTGTTAATAGAAGTGAAAATGGTACTGCCACTTCTAGAAAACTGGTATGACAGTACCTTACAGAGTTTTATATACACTTATCATAGGACCCCACAATTCTATTTCTGGATATTTATCCAAGACAAATGAAAGCATGTCTACATAAACACTTGTACACAAATGTTCACTGCAGCATTACTCATAATAGCCAAATACTAGAAATAATCCAAATGCCTATCATCTGGTGAATGGATAAACAATTTGTGATATATCTATAGAATACCACTTGACAATAAAAGAAACAAAATATTAATGTACACAGCAACATGGATGACCCCCCAAGCCATTATGCTAAATCAGATAAATTGAACTCAAAATGCTTATGCTATATAATTCCATTTATATGAAATTCTAGAAGAAGAAAAATAGAGGTGGCAGATAGCAGAATAGTTGCCTACAGCCAAGGATCACAGGAGAGAAACACCTGCAGAGGCACAGCAGACAACTTTTTAGAGTGACTTTGATGGTGGTTATAGAACTCCATATCATTAACAAAATTCAGCCAACTATGCATTTAAAATAGGTACATTTTAATGTATGTAAACTCTACTTCCATTAAGCTGAGGTAGGTAGGTAGGGGTAGATAGGTAAACAGACAATGATAGAGATAATCAGCAGTAATGCCCCTCATAATGGTCTTCTGACTGCTATAACTTACCTGTGTTAGTGGTCTACTCAAATTTGAAAACTTTTTCCAGCATTCTCCTTGTAATCTACCACGGCCACCATGTAGTTCATACAGCCAGCTGTTAGGCTGGTGCCCGTTCTCTATCAGGTGGACACAACTTGGCAAAATGCAACTTTTCAAAGGTATCTCTTTAAATTCATTTGGGAATAGAAAGATGTCTGCAAAAGTAACCCCAACTGATGGTTTAAAAATGAATGAGTACTTTCTTAAGCAGTTTTGTAATTTCTCACTTTCATTGTGAGTCCTAGTGAAACATAATAATCATTTTATTATTCTAGTACCTTTGTTGGCACCATACAAAATATAATACTTTCCATAGATGGGCCCCAAACGTACATCTGGTTTCTTTCTTTTTCTTGTTTTGTTTTTTAAGTCTTTGATGAAGTTTGGAACTTCTGACTCATAGACCCTTTGCAAAGCCTGACTTTTTTTCCTCCATTTTTGTGAGTATTAAGAATGGTTTACTTCTTTTATATGCATATTTCCATTTACTGTATTTTAAGTGATTTGTCTAATATCCTGACAGCTATTCTTGCAATGTATTTTTAACTTATCTGAGACCCTCTGAGAAAAAAAATACAGAAAATTCAAATATGCTTTTACTTATTGACTTTTTTTAACATAATAGGGTAAACATAACTATATGATAAATAAATACTAAGTTGCAATTATTACCAAAAAGTTTTAAAATATAAATATAAGCAGAAAGTAAAAGCAAAATTTCTAGAGGGATATATCATATGAGAGAATTATACATGACCAATAAACAGTGATTATAAGACATACCACAATGACAGAATTAAAAAGAAAAATAAAATGTTGATTTCAATTCTAAGAAGCTTACAATCTCAGGGCTGAGACATAACATAATTGTATAAAATAGTCGGAATTTAGTGTAACATTTTATTTTACACGGGGAAAATGTTTCCCTGGTCTTTCCCAGAACTTATTTGAAACAAGTTTTCATTAGTGTTTTTTTTTCCCACCTGACCCATCTACTGAAAGTAGCATAAAAAAAGAAATGCATAGGAAGTTGGGAGTTTTTTTAATTTAAAAAAATCTTAATTTTAGAGAGAGAGAAAGCGTGTGAGCTGGGGAGAGGAGCAGAGGGAAAGAGAGAGAAAGGGAGACAGAATCTTAAGCAGGCTCCATGTTCAGCATGGAGTCTGACACGGGGCTTGAGGCCACAACCCTGGGATCATGACCTGAGCTGAAATCAAGAGTCAGATGCCAACCGACTGAGCCACTCACATGCCCCAGAAGGTTTTTCTAAAAGAATCATTACCTTGTGATATAAGAAATACATAGCAGAGGTAATATAAGATGAATAATACTGAAGTTTCTTTTTAAATTGATTCCTTTGAAATTTGAGTGGAAAAAATAGTTTTTTAGTTTCTCAAAATTACTTGAAGATCCTATAATAATGAATGTATTCTTTTTTATTTAAATTTGAGTTAGTTAATATACAGCATAATATTGGCTTCAGGTATAGAATTTAGTGATTGATCACTTACATATAATACTCAGTGCTCATCTCAAAAACTGTCCTCCTTAATGCCCATCACCCATTTAGCCCATCCTACCACCACCTACCTCCCCTCCAACAACCCTCAGTTTGTTCTCTGTATTTAAGAATCTCTTATAGTCAGCCTCCCTCTCTGTTTTTGTCTTATCTTTCCTTCCCTTCCCTTCCAACGTGTTCATTTCTTTTGTTTCATCAATCCCACATGAGTGAAATCATGTAATATTTGTCTTTCTCTGACAGACTTATTTACTTAGCAGGATACACTCTAGTCCCATCCACATTGTTACAAATGGCAGGAGTTTGTTCTTTTTGACTGCCAAGTAATATTTCATTCTGTGTGTTTGTATGTGTGTATGTTTGCATACATGACATCTTCCTTATCCTGAATATATTTTTATTAAAGTATATTTAACATACAACACATAAATTTAAGGTCTACAATATTTGTTATATTCATATATTATTGCCAAGTTGCAATAATTAGCACCTCTATCACATTACATAATTACCCTTTTTAAGTGGTTACATTAATCATTTATTAGCAAACTGGTTGATTATAATAAAATATTATTGCCTATATTAACCATGTTGTGCATTAGATCTCTAGAACCTATTTGCTACCTCTTGTAAGTCTGTACTTTTAAGTAACATTTGTCCTATGCCCATCATAATCATCATTTTAATGTTTTCATGGCTTTTTTAGATTCCACCTAAAGTTATAAGTTATATCATAGGGTACTTGTCTTTCTTTGATGTATCTCACTTAGCATAATGTGCTCAAGGTCCATCCATGTTGTCACAAATGCAAGGATGTACTCCTTTCTCATGACTGAATAATGTTCCACTATATATATAATTCTGTTTATGCAAATGTTATGACTATATATACATACACACACACACACACACACACACACACACACCCCACATCTTCTTTATCCATTCATCCATTGATAGGCACATAGGCTGTTACCAAATTTTGGCTATTGTGAATAATGCTGCAATCAACATAGAAATACAGGTATCTCTTTGAAATCCTATTTTCATTTCCTTTGAAATTCCTTTCATTTCCTTTCATATATGCCCAGAAGTGGGATTGCTAGATCATATGTTACTTCTATTTTTAATCTTTTGAGGAAACAACATATTTTTTCCATACTGGATGAACCAATTTACATTCCCACCAATAGTGTGTGAGGCTTCCATTTTCTCCACATCCTCACTAGTACTTATCTCTTTTATCTTCTTGATAACTTCTATTCCAACAGGTGTGAGGTGATAGCTCATTGTGATTTTGATTTACATTTCCCTGATGATTAGCAATGTTTATGTTTTCTAATTATCTAACATTCTAGACTTCTAAAATTACACATTAAATAAGTTTGTTTTCCTCTCCTCAAAGAACATGCAATATGAAAATACCTGTGGTCTGACAGTAGTTCTCACAAATCACTAGTATTGGCTTGGAGGAACTGTATAAATAAGAATGCTTTTTTTTTTTGCATAGGATATAAACAGAAAACTTAAAAAGATCTATAATTGCACAGGATTATAGACTTTGAAGTTTAATTTTAAGAAAAATGGATAGGAGAAAAGAAGTCAAAAATTAATTGAAATGAAAAACAGGAATAGAGAAGTTTGATGACTGCACTGATTTATAATATCTGTTTATGCAAAAGCCATGACTGTAAGAACTTTGAAAGCAGACACTATGTCTTACTCATTTTACATTCTTACCATTGGACATGGCACCTGGTATCTAACAGGAATGAACAGATGGGTTAATGCATATATTTTCTCTCTGTCGGGCTCTTTGTCTCTCTCTTTGTGTATGTGTGTCTATCTCTGTCTCTCTGTCTCTGTCTGTCTCTGTCTCTCTCTCTCTCTCTTTCACAGACAGAAAGACAGACAGACAGACAGACAGACACACACACACACACACACACACCCATTGCACAATAAAACCCAGAATAGAACTGGGGGACATATGGTGGGACTCAGGCAAATAAAATGTATTTGGAGTTATCTTTTGTTATAATTTTAATGTTTGAAAAGTGTTTCATAATTTACCAAAAGCAGCTTCATTTTTTGCAGATGTAAAGTAAAACATTTAAAAACTCACAATTTTATGGTTTTATAGAAATTTAATTAATGGTTGGCCTGGCTTGAAAAGGAGTCACTTGACATTTTGCTAAATTCACGTACTAGAATGTTAGCCCTGGAAGAGGTCTGTGCTCCCAAGTGACAGAGCTCTAGGCAGTGGAATGTGTGTGAAAGTGACGTGTGCCCCTTCTGGCCTGGCCCAAAAGCTCCTCTCACATGTGTGCATTCTGCTCTTTGGAGCACTTCTGAGAGTCTTTCACTCTCCCAGCCAAATGGGGCAGAGACAACCACGGTGGTTGTTAAGTCACGTATCAAACATGGCAGAGCCTCTGTCAGCCTCAGGTACTGATTGATCCCATAGAGAGTTTCTGCTCCCACTGACCAGAAACACCACCGCAAACTGTTATGTGAATAAGAAATAGACCCCCATTGTTTTTGAGCCACACACATTTTGAGTTTATTTGAAAAAGCACCTGACATTACCATAACACACCACTCTTTTCAATATTCCTTAAATATGTGTCTAAAGTCAGTCACTCAGTTCTCATTCAACAGCACTTTGTTTGAGCTCCTTATCACTATGGTTGTGAAGGACAGGAAAATCAGTAAAACATACTTTTTGTCACCAAAGAATTCCCCAACTGGTTAGGAAAGGAAATAAGCAAACAAATAGTACAGGTTATTGTAGAATATAATCTTGCGTGCTATGAAAGCATGTAGGAGGAATTGTATAATTTGAGAGCTGGGGAGGTGACAGATCAAGCAAGGAAAGCTTCCTGGAGCAGGTGATATGTAAGCAAGATTTTGAAGGATGAGGAAAAGTAATCAAGTGAAGAAAGAGGGGAAAGGTATTTTAGGCCAAGGTTCCAGTCAGTTTGGTGCATAGTGAGCCTGGGGAGATGTCAGTCATGACAGTGCTGGGCACATGGAGAGAGGAATCTGTGAAGTGGGAGAGATGGCAACATGCAGAGTGGAAGGGGGCACCCAAAGCTGCTCGTGTCTGAAATGATAAAGTGCAAGTAGCTGCAATCCCCCTGAGATGCTTTTGGGGTTGACTATAAATGGGTGAGCTTGATCAAGGAACGTTCCAATACCTGATCAAATGTTTAGAGGTCTCTAATATATAATTTTTCCATCTGCCTTCTTGTCAAGGCAAAAATACAGAAAGCAATGTAAAATTTTTCTGCAAAAGCCAAGTTGGTTTTTGTTTTACTCTTGTTTTTTTTATTTCTTAACTTTTGGATAATATATCAGAGCAAATTATTTTGATCTGTACTTTCATTTGCTAAAGGAAGGTAAATAAATAAATAATAAGTTAGCTACTCCATCATTTCTATTGACAGCTTATATAGAAGCAAACAAATCAATATTAAAAATAGTTGGATAGGGGCACCTGGGTGGCTCAGTTGGTTAAGTGTCCAGCTTCAGCTCAGGTCATGATCTCATAGTCCACGGGTTCAAGCCCTGCATCAGGCTCTGTGCTGACAGCTCAGAACCTGGAGCGTGCTCAAGATTCTGCATACCCCCGGCCCCTCCTCCACTCACACTCTTGCTCTCAAAAGTAAATTAACATAAAAAATGTTTTTAAAAAGAACATTTGGATAGCATACACAATGAACGGTGAACACAATAGCATATTACAGTGAGAGAAATAGGTATGTTCATTCCACTTCAATTACCTGGTGTCCAGAAGATGCCATACACAGGACAGAAACACATGAAATATCTGCAGGCATAAGATTAAAAAAAAAAAACAAGAATCCTGACTTAGAAGAAAAAAATCATATTCTCCTAATTTCTCATTAGATATGACACATTGGAAGTAATGCACATCATTTTAATTCCATAGTTGTTGGGGGTCAGGAATGAGTTTTTACTAAAATGAGACTGTTCCTTGACTTTTCTCTAGTCAATTGTCCCTAAAAATGTCCAATGTTATGGGTATTTTTTAAAGTCTTTAAAGAACCTGCTACTGCTGCTGTCATTGGTCTTTAGCATTGACCTTTGTTTTGGTCTTTTCTAACTCTGCATAAATACCTAGTGAGTTTACTTTGGAAGCAGAATGACAGACAGCCATCACCACCAGCAGGGCTCCTTGAAATTGATGCAACAGAGAGAGGCCTGGTCCAAGAGCTAATAAAGACCACATTTAATTTAAAAAAAAAAAAAGGAAAAAAGAAAAGAAATCTCATTTCCTAATGTAAACTTTAGAAGGAATTTCAGAATTACTAGACTGAATGGAGTTGGTTTTAGAAAAGAATAAAAACAAAGTATAACTGGAGATACCTAGCTTATAACAAAACTACCTGCCAAGAGAATCTCCTAAGTTCATTAGATGGAAAGCTGCCCTCCATTCTTGGAGATGAAAATGTGGTCTTCTCGAAGGGACAGCTGGAACCCACATGTACTTCGCTAATCACGCATAGCCTTGAAAAGAATCTGAATCCTTTTCTTTAATTTTGTCATGGCTTTTTTGGCCACCACCTGCTGTGCTCCTGAGGCTCACCCCAGGAGTTCTGTGGCCCCATTTCTTTCCTTAATAAACTGCCTCTCAAGCCCAGAGATGAAATAGCTCCTTTCCTGAGTGTGTGCAGAGCAGGTGGTGGCAGGGGCTCTGCAGCTGCTGCAGGGGCTGCCCTTCGAGTCTGAAATGACAAAGCGAAAGCAGCTGTAGGCCTCGCAGAGGTCTTCTGGCACAGAGTACAAACAGGTCACCCTGGGAAGTGAAAGCTCTCATTAGGTTAAAACACTCTGTGTTCCTCATTTGATGATCACACACGTTCCACACACACTGTTCTGCTGGGAAGTATTTTTTTAAAAAAACAATGCTTATGTTCACAGGCAGAAAAGCAAGGAGAAAGGCAAAAATTCCCATTAGTAACATTAAGCTTCTAAAATTCAACCGCTTGGACCACGGGAAAAAGTGTAATGTTTCATTTTACTTGACCTGGCTGGAGGTCTTTACATAAGGAAACCATAATCAATAATTCTTCATAATATGGAAATCCATAGATAGATCTGAGACTGTCATTACTCTATTAATGACCTAAGCCAAAAGAAAGACGAGAGAAGGAGGAGGAGGGTGGGGGAAATCCCGAATACTTGAGATTAAACCAAGTTAAACTGCCGTGCTATATACTAAAACAGCAGTTTCAAAGTATAGTCCCTGAACCAGCAACTCCTGGAAACGTGTTAGAAATGTACATCTTCAGGCTCCACCCCAGACCTACTAAATCAGAAATACTGGTCGGAGGACTGTGTATTTTAACACAACCTCTAGGTGATTCTGATGTACTCCAAACTTTAAGAGCTACAACCAAATTTTAAGTTTTACCAACTAGTACTAAAACTACTACTCTAGCTAAAACAGGCTGGATTTAATTAATGAGTTTTAGGTGATTGAATAAGCACACTGAACGGAATAAAAAATATTCAAGAATGTAAGGAACATATAATAAAATGATTTTCTTTCTTTTGAATTATGTTATTTAAAATTATATTTGTAAATAACAAAGTCTGGGGCACCTAGATGGCCAGTCAGTCGAGTGTCTAACTCTTGATTTTGGCGGAGGTCAGGATCCCAGGGTAAGGGGACTGAGCTTCAAGTCAAGCTCTGGGCTGAGTGTAGAGCCTACTTAGGATTCTCTCTTTCTCTCTCTCTCCCCCACCGCACTCCCTCCTCCAATTGCACTCTCTCTAAAATAAAAATACATACAAACATACGCACATACAGTAAATAACCAGGTCTTTTGAACTTGCTAAAACAAGGGCCTATAGAGAGAGAAGTAAGAGACACTGACCTCCCACGAGCTTGAATGCCAGGATCACCTGGTGCCCTTTTCCTAAGCTTGCCTTTCCCTTTTAACCATTGAAAATTCCTGCCACAGTGAACTAGTGTACTAGCTGGAGTATTTTTATATATCTGATAGATATCTTTATGTCTATCAGAGTAACTAGGGTAGAAAAAATGCTGAAAAACACTAGATTCAAATAAAACTCCAATGATAATAAATAAAAATACCTGCAAATTATTTGATGCTTCTTTATACTAGCACTGCACTGAGAGCTTTAAAATTTTTAGCTTTAATACCCACAACAACCCTTAAACTGACCATTACCCCCATTTACAAGCTAGTAAACTATGACGTGGATGAGTGAAGTAAGTTATGTAAGGCTCCATACTTGGTAGCTGATCTGGTTTGGATGTTTGAATTCCAGCCCAGAGACCATGTATTTTTCTCAGAAACAGTGTTTGGGGTTTGGTAGCATACAGATAGCTAGAGACAAGGAATTGGTCATCACTGATACACAGCAAATAGTTGACGTTTTTGCAAAAGATAAAGATTCCTACTAAGAAGAGATGAGAAAACCAAGAACAGATGTCTGGGGAAATGACAGTTAAGGGCCAAGTTTTGCATGACCAATCTTGGTTTGCTCAGGACTGAGGGCTTTCCTGGGACAGGGGACTTTTGGTGCTATATGTGGGATACTCTCCAGAAAAATGGGATGGTTGGTTACCCTCTAGGTGGTGAAATAAGAAACAGTGAAAAAGAATGAGGAGCAAATGGAGAGCCAGTGCATGGAGCATGGTGTCACAAAGACTGAGTAGTTTTTGAACATCCAGAAGAAGCAAATGCTCATTATCTCCAAAGACTTAAAAGAAATCAAGAGTAAGAAGATGAAAAAAATGCATGTTAATCAAGTGGTGGTGGCCAAAGCCAATTTATACGCTTGAAAAAGAAATAGTTGATGAAGAAGAGACCAACAAGTCACAAATTACAGAAAAAAAAAACCAAATATCAATTCAAGAGAGAGGTAGGGTTAGAGAGAGATTACAGTCTGGGTACTAAGAACAGGGGAGACATGGGGCACCGGGGTGGCTCAGTCGGTTAAGCATCCAGCTTTGGCTCAGGTCACAATCTCCCAGTTTATGAGCTTGAGCCCTACATCGGGCTCTTTGCTGACAGCTCAGAGCCTGGAGCCTGCTCCAGATTCTGTGTCTCCCTCTCTCTCTGTCCTCCATCTGCTCACACTGTCTCTCTCTCTGTCTCTCTCAAAAGTAAATAAACATTAAAATTTTTAAAAAAAGAATAGAGGAGACATAAGCATATTTTTAAACTGAGAAGAGAGAAAGTAAGAGACTGATTTACAGGAGATGGCTAGAGTGACATACCGCAAGAGATGAACATGGGAGCTACCTTATGCCCTTTTCATAAAAATATACAGTATGTACCAAATAGAGTCTGGTGTGTTTTTTTAAATTAACATAGGGTGTCTCTTATGAGCCAGGCTCTGTAACCAGTACCTTTGCCTACGCTGTCACACTAGACCTCTGCTGAAGGAGTCAAACAATCTCAAGAGAAATGCATTGGTGGCAGCACCTAAAAGTAAATACGTTTTCTTGAGAACTATAAATAAGTAGATCACAGATATTTACTATACTAGATACACTCACATTTCGAATGGTTTTCTTAACATTAATTAGCAAAATTCTCTCTGAATGTTGACATGTTTGTATAAATAATTATAAAATTGAGTTCCTATGAAGTGCAATTTGCCCTCCCTGTCTGTAACCCTGTTTGTAAATATTAGCTTCCCCTTCTTTTTAATCCACTTCAGTTTCAAGCTAAACAGATGCAGGAAAGGTAGAAAGTTTTGCCTGTAGCCTTCTACAGAATAAAATGAAGAGTTTTCATACACTCCAGATAAAGAAAGAAAAAATACTATTTTTTTAAAGTCTGTCAGTTTATGCCTTATAACTAAGTAAAACATGAAATTATTTTATCTGCATAAAACAGTGGATATAACCTCTGGACAATGTCTTAGAGTGTGAACTACCTACAAATGCTCACCCTAAAGTAGACAAGAACTCGGTGTAACATATTTCACAGAACAGGGACCAAGTAAAGGTTAGTTCCTCCCAGCTGACAGAGGTACAAACCCATTTAAGAAGCTTTTCTTATGTGGAGCCGATTATTTGATTTCTGTTCCCAAACTCATCAGAAAGTTAATTTTAGAGGGAAAAAAAGCCTATGCCAATTTTTTTCTGGAAGGTTTTTTTTTTCCATTTATAATTATTTGCACACCAAGATACCTCATTCTGCCAAATTAATATTTTCAAATAGTTTAGACTGTCCTTTGGTCAAGAATATCAGTTTTGGTTTAAAGGCAATAAAAACCACAGGGAATAAATACAATATCTGTTTAAAATAGTTTGTGTAGGAGCTCCTGGGTGGCTCAGTTGGTGAAGCGTCCGACTTCGGCTCGGGTCATGATCTCATGGTTTGTGAGTTTGAGCCCCGCGTCAGGCTCTGTGCTGACAGCTAGCTCAGAGCCTGGAGCCTGTTTCAGATTCTGTGTCTCCCTCTCTCTCTCTGCCCCTCCCCCTCTCATGCTCTGTCTCTGTCTCTTAAAAATAAATAAAGAAAAAAATAAAATAAAATAGTTTATATAGATATGAGCATGATAATAAAGCTTGGGAATAGTTAATACATAATATTTTTATAATGGCAGTGATAGTGATGTCAAATTAAATAATACCTTAAGTTATAATAATCATACTACTAAATTAAAAGATATTATATTGTTAATATTTTATATTTTCTTCTTAATATAACAGCTCAAAGAGCTGAATGCTCTATACCCAAGAATTTCATAATATTTCAATCACTGATTAAGCCAGAAATAGAGATTGTAAGAGCACACAGAACAACAAAGGTCAACTTCAAGGTCAAAGAATCAACGGATGATTAATTCACCAATAAAGTTAAAGGACAAATTTGAACTTTATTTTTACACACTAGGCCAATTGTTTGGCTGATAAACCTAATTTGACTAATTCAATATCTTAAAGGAAAAAACTCAACAATTTACCATTAAAGTAATAACTACCATGGTACTAGCTCCTTTGAAACCCAGCTGTTTCTATTTGAAAAGGTAGACACAATAATATAAAACTATAATTACAGTTAAACGTCATCATTTGTCACTAAAAAAAACCATTAAGAACACAGAAAGTCCTTAATTCTGAAACTTCCAGCCTTACTTTTAATGAACTGAAGTGTTTGAGATAACATTGCAACTGTATAAACACTAAAATATGTTGTAACTATGACTCCACAAGTAAAAACAGATTTGTAATTTTAAGGAAACACTGTATAAATGCTTTAAAGAGATTACAATCCACTTACATAAAGTGTTTTAAAACTTTCATTTTCTAAAAGTCCAATAGATTCCAGCATATTATTTACTCTCTATAATCACTCACATTGCCTTTTATTCACGAAGAATCACTGCTTGCCAGGCACTATGCTCTGGACTAAGTGGAATAAATGGTCAAGTACCACTGTCAGGAAGCCTTGATTAACTGGTAGAACAGAAGATAACAACCAAACTATTGCAACATTTAGAATAAAATGGCAACCTATTAGAAAATCCATCTGTGTATATAATTGACTTCAGTGAAGTCCTCAACTAGGGAAATTATGGCTAGGAATTTTGCTAAACAAATCTAAAATAAGTATTATAACAAGAAGCATGTGTGTTATATTATATCCTGTCCTCCAAAAAAGTGTCACAGAACATCAAAGCTGTAAATTTTCATAGGTATTTTTGTTAGGACACTGAATTATTTTAATATTTTGCAACTCCCATCTGCTATAAATCTTAGAAAATATTTACTGGATAATCTTTTTTCATTAATGAAAGAGCTGCCAAAATGGCACTAATTCTCAAACTGGTATTAATTATTGAAATATCATAAAATTTGTTATAAAGAAATGCTACTGCCCTACCTTTCCCCCCAAATCACAAATAGAAAACTTTAGAAACTAGGTAATACAACCCTATAGTAGCAGAAAGACTGAAGAGAGTAGAGGATTTGCACTTATATTTCTTTCTTTTAGAAGAAGGAGCTGAATTTTAGAAACACTACATGACAGTTTCCTTCATAGAAGAGAAGAGCTTTCAGCATCTGGTGTGTTTCTGGTTTTTTCTCTCTTCAACTGGCACTTCCCACTATTAAAGGGGAACAGAATACATGATCCCAAAAGATGCCACTTTGGCATGTGGATCATTTTGAGCTTAAGGCAAGCCAAAACCCAGCAGAAGTCAAGAAAACTTGTACCTCTCTCTTAAGTACCTAAAAGATGGGGTTCCTGGGTGGTTCAGTTGGTTGTCTGACTTCGGCTCAGGTCATGATCTTATGGTTTGTAGGTTCAAGCCCTACATCAGGCTCTGTGCTGACAGCTCAGAGCCTGAAGCCTGCTTCAGATTCTGTGTCTCCCTCTCTCTCTGACCCTCTCCCACTCATGCTGTTTCTCTCTGTCTCAATAATAAATAACATAAAAAAATTTTTTTAAGTACCTAAAAGAATTTAGTTAGGGGTACTGGATCAGAGAGAACGCTCTTACCAGAAATAACTTTGATCTGAATGAACTATCAGTCCAGCAGAGCAAATATCTCAGTACCAGACATCTGCCATTTTTAAAAAAAAATTTTAAAATACAGTTGACACACAATGTTACATTAGTTTCAGGTATATAACATAGTCCATACATTATGCTCACAAGTGTAGCTACTATCTGTCTCTATACAACACTATTACAATATCATTGACTATCTTCCCTATGTTGTGCCTTTTATCCTCATGACTTACTCACTTTATAACTGAAAGCCTGTATCTTTCCCTCTCCTTCACCCATTTTGCCCATTTTCCCACCCCGCCTTCCCATCTGGCAACCATCAGTTTATTCTTTGTACTTATGGGTCTATTTTTGCTTTTTGTTTATTGGTTTGTTCTGTTTTTATATTCTACATACAAGTGAAATCATATGGTATTTGTCTTTCTCTGACTTATTTCACCTGGCATAATACCCTCTAGGTTCATCTATGTTTTCACAAATGGCAAAACATCTACTCTTTCTTATTGTCCTACAAATCATTCTCCTTCCCTTCGAAGCCCCAGGCTCCTATCCCATTCTTTAGCTCAGGATGGCATATAAATCTCAATTGTCTGACTTGTATATTTTCATGAGGATCCTATACATATGCAATTAAATTGTTTATTCCTGTTAATGTCTTGTATCAATTTATCAGCTTAGAAAGGTAAAATAAAAAATTTCCTTCCCAACACTATTTAATTATATTTTATTGCACAAATAAATTACTCCCCCTTCTCTCCATGAGTCTTTCTCCAAGTATTGTATTCTGTCCTCAGCAACCCTTCATCACCTTCCTAAATACATGGCAGTATAAGATTTAAAAAACTTAGTTTATCAACTGGTCTTGCCATTTAATTTGTTACCTATTCATTTTCCTTCTCCTTCTGACTCTTGTATGAAAAATGAAAAAAGTCCTAAAACATCCCTGCCAGTCTATCACTAGGAGTTGAGACTGTTGTTTGTATTTGAGCATAATACAAGAGGTAAACATTTTTGCATCTACATTAGTTGACCACTTTCAAAATTTTTTAGAGAATTTTTTTTATTTTTTTATTTTTTAAAATAGTTTATCGCCAAATTGGTTCCCATATAACTCAGCTCAGCATTAGTCTTGAATTGTTCCCGTATCAGAAAAGCTTTCCAGAGGTGGTGAAGGAACCAGAATCCCACACAGTCAGGAAGAACTTGGATTATAATCAATTCACTACTGCTATTTCTTCTTGTTATCTCAAGGATGCCAGTGTTTTAGTCCCTTTAGCAAAATAAATGCTAATAGGTCTAGAATGTACTCATTGGCCCACCTTCCATCAGTTTCCACAGTTCTCTAAGGGAAGACAACCCATCACTTTGCAGTCTGGTTCAATCAAGAAAGATGACCTCATTTGGGTTCTTAGTATCACAAATCTTAGCTCTTTCATGATTTTAAATTTTTTCATATGGAGCCATTTCCTAAAAGTCAGCCATATCACACTTGGAATCTTTGTCCCTGCTTCTTCTCTGTAAACTTCATCAGTACCAGGAATTGGGCTGTGTTTCTTCTTTCCTTTTCAAATCTCAGTTGCTTAGGGTTATTTGTATCTTGCCTAATCCCTTAATCAATACTCAACCTCTAAGGTCAGTTACCTAGACTATCTTCAGGGGCCCCATGTCTATCTGATTTTTTTTATTCATGGGCTCTGTTAGATTTCAGATCCACTTAGTTCCATCCTACTCCAACTTTCCCCAACCTTCTTTAGGATAGTAGACCTACATGAACCATATTAACCTTATCTCTTTGCCCTCTGACTCTTGACTGTTTGGGCAATGGAGAATATGACAGCCATAAAAATGCACCTCTCAGATCTCCAAATGCAGCGCATGTAGCTCCTGACCGTCCCAGTTGCTGCACTCTGAAATCCATCACTTCTTCTATGTCAAAGACACACTTCCCAGGCAGTTTTTGAGGATAGCAGAGAAACTAAGGGAGGTCCATTCCTAAAAGATCTAGGACTTCTCTGGTGGATGGCTTTGGCTTGAGGACATCCCAATAGCTTTTTAAAACGTTATTTGGACTGCACCAGAGTCTGCCTTGTCTTACCAAATATTCCTTCCTCCTCTTTCTATAGATGTCAGATGGTAGTTTGACAAGTCTCGCAGCCTCCTCTTTTTGCCTGTTTTCTCTCACAGGCATCTCCCTGATAATTCTACGGCATGACTAATTTCATCTTAGTGTCTGCTTCTTGAACTGATAGAATAAGATAAGAAGATAAGAATATTTATTTCCCTGAGTTCTTTGCTGTTAGGCCACAGGTTGGAAGCTCCTGTTAAGACAGCTCTACGACAGCTTCGAGTTTTTCTGGGATGTGTTAGGTGCTGAATCAACTTGTTCTTGTGGACGTAAGGTGGGTATCAGCTCCATCTCAGCCTCCAACTCTGGATGCTTCACCATGCCCGTGTCTTTGTCCCTTTACTAAGCCATCTTAAATACATTTCTTCTAACTTTTTATTTTAAAATATTTTAAAATGTATAGAAAAGTAACAAAAATAATATAAAAAGGCCCTGTATGCCTTCGAATCAGATTTCCCAATGCTAAATACATTCGTGTTCTGTCTATCTCTCTGGATGTGTGTGTGTGCATGTGTGTGTATACTAATTTGTTGTGCATTTCCTAAAAACAAAGACCAAGGACATCCTCTTACATATCCATAGTGTGGGAATAAAAATAAGGAATATTTTTGGATGCTTGGGTGGCTCAGTCAGTTAGGCATCCAACTTCAGTTCAGGTCATGATCTCACAGTTTATGAGTTTGAGCACTATGTTGTGCTCTGTGCTGACAGCTTAGAGCCTGGACCCTGCTTCAGATTCTGTGTCTCCCTCTCTCTCTCTCTCCCTGCCCTGCTCATGTTCTGTCCCTCTTGGTCTCTCAAAAATAAACATTAAATTAAAAAAAAATTTTTAATGTTTATTTATTTTTGAGAGAGAGAGAAAGAGAGAAAGTGAGAGGTGTGGAGGGGAAGAGAGAGAAAGGGAGACATAGAATTCGAAGCAGGTTTCAGGCTCTGAGCTGTCAGCACAGAGCCTGATGTGGGGCTCAGACTTAAAAACCATGAGATCATAACCTGAGATGAAGTCAGATACTTAACTGACTGAGCCACCTAGCTGCCCCCACAAAATTTTTTTAAATTTTAAATTAAATGTAAAAGGTACATTTTAACATTAAAGCAATATTAATTGCTAACCTATAGGTCATATTCAAATTTTTCCAATTGATCTATTAATGTCCCCTATAGAAAAAAATCTGGTTAGAGTCTGAATTCAGGAACACATATTGCATAATCACTCTTTACATACAGTATCTATTCTTTTCCAGGATCCTAAATTTTAAATAATTGGTACCAGAACAGGACCAAGGAAACAAAAACCTCGAAATTTGATTCTAGGATCAGTTTACTTACATATTTAATGAGCATATGGATAAGCTTTGTACTTGGTGAGGGAGGAGCATAGGACCTTAGTAATCCATAGAATGAAGTAGCCTGATGATGACTCAAATTATCAGTGGTGGCGTGGAAGAGAATAAAAGTAGAGAACAAGGCATTGAGAAATCAAGTGAATTCAGCATTTAGTTGCTGTGATGATCATGGCTTTTACAAAAGCGGTATCATTTCATGGCTTCCTCTGATAATCCTAGAGAACATCTCAGAAAAAAAGACAAACTGAGAGTTACAAATGCACAACATAGGGCATAGATCGAAAATAGAAGTCCCTGTAGCAGCTTTAAAAGTCCCTTATCTGACTCCACAGAGCAGATATGACCAAAGATCAAGCACAACGCCTGAGTATAAGGGTTTAAGAATTGCAACACCAGATAAATGAGTAACCTTGACATAGCTCTTATTACAAGGCAACAGCACCGTTGCAGAGCCCTGACGACCTGGGATGAAGACACTGGAAAGAGAAGATAACTGAAAACTTTTGAGTCCCCAAATCTCCCTGGACTTTTCCTTCCAACAGAAGCAGGTCAGGGCCTCCTAGCAGACAGCAGTCTCCTGCTATCACCAGGTGCAACTGATGACCAAACAAACAAACAAACAAAAATGCCTATTTCTCTGAGAACCTATCCCCAACCAATCCTCATTATCTCCGGGTACATATGAAAGTTGGATCCCAGCGCAGCCTAGTCATAGTAGAATAAGGCCTGGCCCAGATAGAGAAGGCTGTATACCTAAAAATTTGTAGGATATTGGGAACATAAGCCAGCAGGAATCTGAGCAGTATGTATAGAAGCAGATGGATTCTAATATGTAATGCATTATAATTCTTATATTACAATGGCATAAATTAGTAAATAAATAAATAACTCACCAAGAATTTTGGACTTAATGTGTGTGGGTAACAGCAATACTCTGCTAGGTTGATCATTTGAGCTTAGACTCAACTGTGACTTATATTCAATGAGATTGAAATGCCAGAACTTAAACTCCTGACATTCTGTAGAAAGGAGAAGGCCAAAGTTCCTTGAGGATGAGAATGTTTGGCTGGTCAATTCCTGTACAACTTGCTCGGCCACTTCCTAATCTTAGCCCCTGGGAAGGCTCAGGACACCCTTTCACAAGGGCAGTAAGGGACGCATTGGTGAGGGATGCAACAACATTCTTGCAAAGCACTGCCGGTCTGTCTCCTGGAGATTATAGATGATGAGAAGAGATGCTGCAAAGGAATCAGGCTCTCTGATTTTAATGGCAACCATAGGATCCTGGCATAGTAGGAGCCAGGTGGGAGGGTCTATCCACCAAAACCATATCAGGGACAGGGCAGTAAACACCCTGTTTTAACCCACAGAAATCTGTGGCAATGGCTAATGGACCATGAGGGGGGCACCTCAGAATAAAATCATTGCAGATTCTGCTTAATATTCATATAGGGGAAATTAGTAGGCTGTAATCTGACTCCAGTCACTGTGATGGGAATTCTCAGCCTCTTACCAAGTTGTTAAGCTTGTCCCAGCTCACAGAGCCTCTTGAATGAGGACACCAGGTTTCACTGAGAAAGGACCTTGCAAATGGATGTAACATAAATCATCATCACTGCCAGTGACCCTCAACCCTGGCTGCAGATGAGACGCACCTAGAGAACTTTTTAAAAACAGTGATGCTTGGGCTCCACCTCCTGACATACTGATATGTATAGGAAAAACTGATGGAAAACAAAAACTAAAAGTGGTTAAAGTTTGAAACCACAGAAATGACATTCAAAAGCATCCAAATTAACTAAAACCATACCCATATAGAAAAATAACTCAACTTTTATCTTCTTTACAAAAAGAAATTCCAGTATATCTGCTTGGTAGCAGTTTGCCAGTAAAAGAAACACGAGGGGCACCTGGCTGGCTCAGCTGGTTAAGTGTTCAACTTTAGCTCAGGTCATGATCTCACAGTTTGTGAGCTCAAGCCCCACACTGGGCTCTGTGCTGACAGCTTGGAGCCTGGAGCCTGCTTTGGATTCTGTGTCTCCCTCTTTCTTTGCCCCTCCCCTGCTCATGCTCTCTCTCTCAAAAATAAACATTAAAAGAAAAAATTTTTAAGAAACATGAAAATATAAATAAAATTATAACATCTAACCTAACAAAAAAGAGGTTAGTAAGAGATTATTAGAATTAATCATATGATTGGAATTTTGTATTTGATGACCATGAATAAAAGGATAAAGACATTTTTCAAAAAATGGGGTGTTTAAAAATCCCCATATATAGAAGGATAGAAATAATTTATTCAAAATTAATAAGTAACTTGAAGGACCTGGGTGGCTTAGTCAGTTAAGTGTCCAACTCTTGACTTTGGCTCGGGTTATGATCTCACAGTTGTGATCAAGCCCTGCAGCAGGCTCTGTGCTGGGCATGGAGCCTACTTAAGATTCTCTCTCTCCCTCTGTCCCTCCCCCCACTCATGTGTGCAAGCTCTCTCTCTCTTAAAAAAATAAAAATTAGTAATAAATATCAGCTGCTAATTGCTGTAAGTCATAAACTAAGATTGATATTCTACTTAGGCAACTGAAGCTAAAATTTTAAAAAGCTAACATTTTGGCTAAATAAAAAGTTATTGAAAATATGTTCTAAAGGATTGGTATAAACTGAAAAAACCAATGTTAAGTTCTGACAATTTGTTTATTGACCTTAAAATATACACTTCTTAATATTAAACATATTCATAGTAGATAAAACACTATAATCTTAGATTTTGGTTAATTGAATATTCTCTACTGCTATTAAAAACAGTTGATTAAAATATCACAGTAATCATAAGGTGTTAATATCATTCAATAATTTACACAAACTTGTAAAACAGTTTAGAAGAGCAAAAATAAAAAAGTAGCTTAGAAGAAATAAATTTTTACTAAAATGAACTGATTTAGTAAATTTTGTGAATTGTTTCTTCAAATTTATTTTAAGCTAACTGATTTTCAGCTAACTGACATAGTACCTGCTGCTCTAAGCGTTTAATAGAGAGATTTTATGACCCCTACACACCTCAGCTTTGCCTCAGTTCTGTGCTGCTTCAGGCTGTTTACATGGGATCTAAACATCTAAATATGTCAATGAGACAACTGCTCAATTCTGAAACATGTGAAATTCATTCACAGCTAATTTTTTTCATCAAATGTAAGAATTCCATAGATCTCATCCAAATGTTCGCTTTAACACAACATTAATTCAGTCGAAAAGTATTTCTAAGTTCTGGTGGTAACAACTACTAAAAGAAACTATGTAAGGATGATGATGAAGAAAAGAGGAGGAAAATGAGGAGGAGATGAGGTGAGGAGGAGGAGAAGAATTACATGTGTGCTTTCACAGTACCTGTTACCAGCATTTGATTATTCCAACAATTCAGTGAGATTTTTAAGTTAGGGATGACCTTATTTTTCAGACAGGGACACTAAACTGAAAAAATGTAACCTCCCAAAGACTATAAAGAAAAGGAATAAAAGAGTAACAATTAAAAATCAGGCAAGTTTGGACTCATGAATGGCTCAGTAGGTTGAGCATCCAATTCTTGATTTCCAGCTCAGCTCATGATCCCAGGGTCAGGAGATCCAGCCCCACATCAAGCTCCACACTGAGAACAGAGCCTGCTTAAGATTATGTCTCTCTCCTTCTGCCGCTCTCTCACATTCTTATTCTCTCTCTCTCTCTCTCTGATATAAATTAAAAATAAAATAAAAATAAAAATCAGGCAAGTCAGGGGCGCCTGGGTGGCTCAGTTAGTTAAGCACCCGGCTTCAGCTCAGGTCATGATCTCACGGTTTGTGGGTTCGAGCCCCACGTTGGGCTCTGTGCTGACAGCTCAGAGCCTGGGGCCTGTTTCAGATTCTGTCTCTTTCTCTCTCTCTCTCTCTCTGACACTCCTCTGCTCGCACTGTCTCTATCACTCAAAAATAAATAAAAAACATTTAAAATTTTTTTAAAAATCAGGCAAGTCAAATAGCATTTTTCTCCAAAACTGTGTTGATATGGATTCTGTTCATGTAAGGTTCATGATTTGATTGTCTAGGACTAATGGGCATGGCAAGGAAAGGTTCTGAGGCAAGGATTTCAAAAAGAGTCTCAGAGAGTAAACAGTGATTTGATGGTATCACTTGAGAAGCTGAGTCAAATGCCATTTAAAAAGAACAGCATTTGGACTTTAAACCCCAATCCTAGTGAATAACTTCTAACCTTAACAAACAATACCTCTTTTTAATTTTTTTCTTTGAATCAGCTTGGGGATGAAATTTGTTTTAGGTTTCCTGTGAGATCTTGGAATTAGAGGGCTTGGGGAAATATTAAAAATTCAATGTTCCCTATAATTATGTTTAAATGCCATGGTCTATATTAATCCCACTTTTCACAAAACTCCAACAGGACACCCAACTGCTGAGGATGTGTATGAGGAAGTTTAGACTGGTGGAGCCACGGCCATGGCTAAAGTATACTGATTCTGGAGTCGGATGCCCAAGTCGGAACCCCACTACTAGGTGGCCAGGGCAGATTACTCAGCCTCCCTGAGTCTATTTCCCCAACATCACAGGCTGTTTTGAGAATTAAAGGAGTTATCCATATACAACACTTAGTATTCTCTCTGGCACAAAATAAGAGCTCAGAAATTAGAAAGTTCTGGCTGTTAGCTCTGTTCTAAAAGGGAAATGATTTTGCATTTTTATCCAGAAAAATGGATATTAAAATCCAATAAAATGTAATTTCAAAAATATACACTATTAACCAACAGCATGCAAAGTTTATACTTTTCCAAAAACAAGTAGGTAAATCTTCAATAATACCCATATCACACTGTGCGCCACTCACACACATGGAGTATATATGACTATATTGGATTATAGATCTTCTGGTATATGAGAGCTCTTGTGTGTGTGATTATAGACATTCCTTTTCTCTAATCCCATCTGCATTATAGTCTGGACAGTGTCATCATTGATATAGCTCAGAATTGAGTCCAGATGGAAGTAAAAATATTTACTAGTCTACTGGAGGAAATACCATAAGAAAAACATATTTAGTGTGAGATGGAGATAGGAGAAAAAACCAAATATGGATACTTTACAGTGTAAATTTCACCATTCTTTTCATGTGCTACTTCTCCAGTTATTGCAAAATATCTCATTCTTCAGCCTAGTAAGGACAGAGTTATTAAAAATGAATAAGTAACAACTCTGTTATCATCTTTATGTGTTCATCAACGAGAGATGAAAAGAAAGTAAAGAGTTCTTAAGAATGTTGCCTGATAAAAACTAAGACTGGGGTTTTAATAAGATAGCAATCCATGAGAATTGGACATCGATAAAAACACAGACTAGTACTTAAGAAATGTAAAAATATTTAAAATGCTCTTCTATCAGTATAATTAACCTTCAGCTGCTTCTTAAGCAATGCGATAAACTATTTACTTCCTGAGTACATGGAAGAGTACATTTCATAGCCCCTAATAATTAGGAAAGACCATGTAACTAGTTCTGGCTGGTAGGCTATGAGCAAAAGTAGTGTGCTTCAGTTCCTGACCAAAGCATTTAATTACAGGCGCAAAGCTCTCTCCTTCTCCTTCTTACCTTCCCCATGAGTTTAAAAGCTAAAAGACAGTATAGCATCTAGCAGCCCAGGTCAATTTAAAGCAAGGTCTGACCACTCTACATGGGATTGGAACATCACTTACTTATGTTAAACTACTGAGATTTAAGAATCATTAGTGTAGTACAAACCAAACAATCCTGCCTAATATAAGTCAATCAATATTTATCTGCCAGATTCCTGGAATGGCTATTAAATCCTTCTCATATTACTATTATCAGTGAGAAAATAAAACCATCTACACCCACTACTCTTGGGATGTCTTCATCAACATGACTTCACAACTCCAAAAAACTTTTTCCTCGGGTGGGGGTGGGAGAAGTTGCAAATAACTGTACTATTTATTTCAAGAACTTCCTGACCATCATTTAAATGAATGTCAAACTATTCAACTTCTCAATTGATATCATCAAATCTCCAAGACTCTCTCTGAAACCCTTACTTCAAAACCTATCCTTGCCATGCCCATCAGATCTAGACTATCATATTGCGAACCTCACCAAACAAGAATCTGTATCAACACCGTTTTGGAGAAAAGCATTATCGGTTGAATGTGGCACACACATCATGAAATCTATTTATTATTCCTGGTCTAGAAGGCTCAGAAATTAGGAGGATTTTAGTACATCCAAAAGCAGAGAAGGAGAGCCAACAATTTCAGCAACTAGAAGATTCAGGTACATTGCAAGACAGAGAAAGAAGGCCATCTCAGAACTGATTAAAAACCACAAGGATGTGACAGATCTACATTATTTTCTCTAGCTCAGTAGACAGGATGATTATTCTCTGGGAAATGTGTAAAACGAGGACTATGTATTTGGACAAACCAGGAAGAACTGAAGGAAAGCATGCCTACTGAATTTAGGGGAGTTAAGGAAAGCTAACATTGAGAACAGGGAATTGCCTAATTTCCTCCTATGCCTCTCACTCTTTGTCTCCTATAATGCAGGAGCTACATCTATACTCCAGGAAACTATTACTGGATTCAAGAAAAAAATGCTACAAAGACTGACATTCCATGATCCCACTCTCAAATAACAAAGTTCTTGATCCTGTGAATCCTATAAATTTTAGTTCCTTACTCTCAAATGTGAGGGGATGAAAGTTGCCAGATATTTGAGGAAGCCTCCAATATGAAAGAATATCCCTCCCAAAGGGGGAAAAATACTTAAATATTATGGATACTGTGCAGAGCAGAAGAAAAATTTCAAAAATAGCTTCTGAAAGATGAGAAATTATTGCATATACGGGAGAGAGAGACAGAAGACAATAAAAAAGAACAAGATAAAAAGGAAAATCTCTTAAAAATTACAATGATGATAGAAGAATTAAACATTCAATAATAGAATTGGAAAACTTTGTTATTATCTAACAAATTATCTAAAACAATTTAGAACAAGTTAAAATTGTTCTAAAAAGCAGAATTAAAGAATGTGAGATTAATAATAATAGAACAGAAATGATAGATATAATGGCTCACAGCAAGTATCTGACAAATGACCAATAAGTGTTACAAAAATAGATAACAGGTAAAACAGAAGGCAAGAGATTACCAAATAAATAATAAAAGAAGAACTTCTCAGAACTGAAACCTGAGTTTCTAGATTAAACCAGTCAGTAAGCAACTATTTACTCATGGCCAATCTTGTTTCTTTTTAGCCCCACCTATTTCGCCCTGCTCCCTGAGTATTTTTTTTTAAGTAGTTTATTGTCAAATTGGTTTCCATACAACACCCAGTGCTCTTCCCCACAAGTGCTCTCCACCATCACCACCACCTCTTCCCCCCCCTCCTCCTTCTCCTTCAACCCTCAGTTCATTTTCAGAATTCAATAGTCTCTCAAGTTTTGCATCCCTCTCTCTCCCCAACTCTCTTTTCCCTCTTCCCCTCCCCCAGGTCCTCCATTAGGTCTCTCCTGTTCTCCTGTTAGACCTATGAGTGCAAACATATGGTATCTGTCCTTCTCTGTCTGACTTATTTCACTTAGCATATACCCTCGAGGTCCATCCACTTTCCTACAAATGGCCAGATTTCATTCTTTCTCATTGCCATGCAATACGCCATTGTATGTATGTATGTATATATATATATATACCACGTCTTCTTGATCCACTCATCAGGTGATGGACATTTAGGCTCTTTCCATGATTTGGCTATTGTTGACATTGCTGCTATGAACATTGGGGTACATGTGCTCCTATGCATCAGCACTTCTGTATCCCTTGGGTAAATCCCTAGCAGTGCTAGCAGGTGGTGCTGGGAGAACTGGACAGCAACATTGCAGAAGAATGAAACTAGACCACTTTCTTACAGCATACACAAAAATAAACTCCAAATGGCTGAAGGACCTGAATGTGAGACAGGAAACCATCAAAACCCTCGAGGAGAAAATAGGAAACAACCTCCTTGATCTCAACCACAGCAATTTTCTACCCAACACATCCCCAAAGGCAAAGGAAATGAAAGCAAAACTGAACTCTTGGGACTTCATCAAGATAAAAAGCTTCTGCACTGCAAAGGAAACAATCAAGAAAACTAATAGGCAACTGACAGAATGGGAAAAGATAGTTGCAAATGACATATCATATAAAGGGCTAGTATCCAAAATCTACAAGGAACTCACCAAACTCCACACCCAAAAAACAGATAACCCAGTGAATAAATGGGCAGAAGACATAGACACTTCTCCAAAGAGGACATCCAGATGGCCTACAGGCACATGAAATGATGCTCAACATCACCTACAGGCACATGAAATGATGCTCAACATCACTCATTATCAGGGAAACACAGATCAAAACCACACTGAGATACCACCTCACGCCAGTCAGAGTGGCTAAAATGAACAATCCAGAGACCATAGATGCTGGCGAGGGTGTGGAGAGACGGGCACCCTCCTACACTGTTGGTGGGAATGTAAAATGGTGCAGCCGCTCTGGAAAACAGTGTGGAGGTTCCTCAAGAAACTATCCATAGAACTCCCTTATGATTCTCCCTTGTAATTCCTATAAACTGGTCATGAGATCCTGAGGTTTAAACAAGTCAGGGTCATAAGTCTTGCTCAGTATTTCAATCAAGAACTACATAAAGATGATGTTAGCAGCCACTGATGTTCACTGTCTGTATCCATTTGTTGAGTGGTAATTACAAAACTCCACCACTCTTACTCTATCTTTTCTTCTTCTTAATCTGTTAAGTGCAATATTTATATAAAGAGAAAAATAAATGTAATCTTATCAGTTGTATAGTTACCTGTCATAGTTCTTTTAAAAAAAATTTTAACATTTATTTATTTTTAGATATAGAGACAGAGCATGAGTGGGGGAGGAGCAGAAAGAGAGAAGGAGACACAGAATTGAAGCAGGCTTCAGGTTCCAAGCTGTCAGCACAGAGCCTGACGCAGGACTCAAATCCATGAACCATGAGTTCATGACCTGAGCCACAGTGGGGCGCCTACCCAACGGACACACCCAGATGCTCCTACCTCACATAGTTCTTGTTGGAAAGCTAGATAAATTCCTGATTCTTCTCTCTTATGAATTTTCAAAATAATGACTTAATTTACTAGTATCTTCCAATGATAACCAAGGAATCAGAGGGATTATATGAATTTATGACTTTAAGTATATTTGATGTGTTCATGTGTTTCAATACGCTGAGGTTATTACTCTTACTGATGCTGAAATGTTCTAATCTTTGGCCACCCAAGCCTAATTAAATTGGCCCCTGAAACTTTTTGACATGATTTAATAGTTTTGGCAGCTTCCTTTCTTTTTGATATAATAAATATCCCAGGCTTACCTTTTCTATTTCTTGATCCATACCTAGGATCAGCCAAGAACCTTGGTTTCTTAAAAAAAAAGATGGGGGAGGAAGGGCAGGATTTCAAGAATATAATTTGGGTATTAGTTGGATACATTGATATTGGGTTACACATTGGTTCTAATTTTTTCAGCTGACAGAACTAGAAGATATGTAATATGTTTGAAATATGATATATCAATGACACATCACCGATACTTCCATATAGAGTTTTTACTTATCCCGGTCAAATCTTCCCTTCTCTCATAAGAAAACCAACAAATCTATTCTTAAGGACACTGACATAATTACTATTTGTTTTATCCTACATGCACATGAAACCATCTAATAGTAATAATACTATCATCAGCTTTATTAGTACTATAACCGTTTTAAAAAATTTTTTTTGTAGTTCTTTGGTCCTTACAGAAGTAGGAATGTATAGTCAAATCACTGTAGTATAAAATCACTTGTAACAATTCACCTCTACAAAGATATGCCACCAAACCTCCAGTAACACCAAATTTCCTGTACCCCTCTTATACTCAATTTAAGACTGGACAGATCTCTCTCAGTTTCACCTGCTGCCTTCACAACTGCCCATGAAGCTTCCAGTGAGTACCTGATCGTGACAGCAGTGTTCTCCCGTCTAGATCATCAAAATCTTAGTATCTTCCCTCTTCTTTCTCTTGAATTGCTTCTGAATACTATATGGGTTCTTAGCTATTAGTGGTTTGTTCCTACTTACTCCTGTTTTGGTATTTTCTAGACTACTACTTTGTTGTATGGGGATATTCAGTGGAATTTAAAAACTATGCAGTTGTCTCCATTTTCAAAAAATTAATGAACTTAATTTCATTAACAAAGCTCACTCTTCAAAACTTTGACTAGCAATACTTTTCAATTTAGAAGACTGTATCCAATTATCAATCACATTTGAGGTTAGATAATGCCATTTTCACATTATCCAAATCTCAAAAAAAAATGTGCCCTTTATGTAGACTTTCTTAAAAAACTACTAAAGGATGTGCTTCACCAAAATTAACAAGAAAACAGAAGGGAGAATATATAAAATCTAGGAAGCAAGAGCTCTCAGATAGGGTATAAGCAGAGAAAGTTCAGGAGGAAAGTTCCAGGATCCTACCAGGCCTAGAGAGACTTAGACCAATGTGTCGTGGAAGGACTGAAAACTCTCAGAGGCAATTCTCCAAAGATCAAAAACTCTGAAGGATTATCTAATGTGTTCAAGTCTATGAAATACAATGTTAGAAGGCTTTACAATTTTATTGGTATATTTGAGAAGTAGGGCAGAAACTTCTAAGTGTCCCACAATTTTCTTCCTCAGATT
The DNA here is from genome assembly GCA_004023785.1 of Mungos mungo. NCBI lineage: Eukaryota > Metazoa > Chordata > Mammalia > Carnivora > Herpestidae > Mungos > Mungos mungo. Next base: position 38,841 of record PISW01007968.1, read on the forward strand.
TTTACTCCCATGGCTTCTTTTTTTTTTTTTTTTTTTTTGCTATTTTACTGACACCCATTTTATTTTTTTAATATAATACAATTTATTTTTTTAACATATGCAATTATTTTCCATCATTTACAATACAGTAGTTACAATGACACTCCAAACAGAAAAGCAAAGTAAAAAATCAAAACCCCAACTTCTATTTCATGTAATTAGACTTATACAGAAATTAGAAGGTTATGTAACAACTAGTTAATCACCTAATTTCACAGCTATCTGAAGTGGCAATCATTATATAGCAGCTTATCTCTGATACATTCAAGATACATGATACAATTTATTACTTGCCCATAAGCTAAAACACAGCCTGCTTAATACCTTTCCTTAAATTCCACATCTATACTACAATATACTTGAGGTCCATGCAAAAAAGTAGCTACCTTTTATACAGGAAATGGATGATTAAGTCTTTGGTGTTATAAAAGCAACTTCATTTAAACATAACCACCCCCACCACCAAAAAAAGAAGAGGGGGGAAAAAAGTAACGAAAATAATAAGGGAAAAACCCAAGACACACTTCCTAGGGGGAAAAAAAAACAGCATGTGATTTCTGTCCTTGACGGAATGTATTAAATAAGCAAACACCCCCAACAAGCAAAACAAGTACTACAATGTAAAAATATTTAAAAAAAAAAAAAGAAAGAAAGAAAGAAACCCCATGGCTTCTTGAAATAAAAAAGGAAAATGTTTCCTACCTTCCTCTGCAGTTAGGGGCAGCTATATGGCTAAGCTCTAGTCAACAAATGTAAGTGCGAGTAATGTTTGAAATGTCTAGGAAGTATCCTCAAAGAAAGGATGTGTGTTCTTATTTTTTTATTTCTCCCTGCTTATGAATGTAATATATGCAAACAGATGGAGCTTGAGTAAATCATAAGTCATAAGGTAGAAACCAGATGTGAAGACAGAAGAGCAGAAAGATAAAGAGAAGCCTTAAACACTGATAATCGCGGTTCTACCATAACAGTTCTGAACTGCTCACCTACAGTGAACTGCTTTCCAAGGGAAAAATAAACTGCTACCTTATTTAAGCCACAATTTTGTTGTTGTTATTGTTGTTGTTTTCTGTCACTATAACTGAATCTGATCCTAAATAACACAGAAAGAAATACATAGAAAACTAAGGAAAGCAAAATACAAGATAATTATTAACCCTAAGGAAAACAAAAGTTGTATAAAATTGCAAATGTCTTCAGAATACACCACTTAGCAGTAATATATCATTATGATATCATAAGAATGTATACACTGAAGGGGCATCTGGGTGGCTCAGCTGGTTAAGTGTCCAACTCTGGCTCAGGTCATGATCTTGCGGTTCGTGAGCTCAAGCCCTGTGTCGGGCTCTGTGCTGACAGCTCAGAGCCTGGAGCCTGCGTCAGATTCTGTGTCTCCTTCTCTCTCTGCCCCTCCCCGACTTGTACTTTGTCTGTTTGTCTGTCTGTCTGTCTCTCTGTCTCTGTCTCTCTCTCTCTCTCAAAAATAAATAATATTTAAAAATACTTTTAATAAAAAAGGAATGTGAACACTGAATATTGATTTGATCAGCAATTGTCACACAACTATTTAGAAGGAGAAACAAGGTGGTGTTATTAAAAATGTTAACCCTTACCAACTTACAGTCAGTAGTTGATATATAATACTTAAAATCAATAGATGAACAAATAACAATATAAGTAGATTGTTTTAAATATGCATATAAATACCAGGACAAACTGCTTTAAGAGCTGAAAGTGTTCACCAGCGGTCACGTCTAGGAGAGAAACTAGATGGTGGATTGGTGCTGCTGTAGGACTGCTGCTTTTTGTTATAAACCTTGAAGTACTCTTTGACTTTTAAACTCTGTGCATTTATCCCTTTGGCAACAATTTAATTTTTAGTTGCCATATTTGGTCAGGTGGTCTAGCAGGCTGAGATGCAGCAAGATGCACTTTATTTCAGAGTAAAATATCATCCTGCCTCGTGAGGATAAATAATATAGAGAAAATATTAATTCATTACTTAATCTTTGCAATGGCACAGTATCTACAACATAGTTGACTTCATTGAATATTTGTGTTTGACTATCAGGAAGACACTTCCTCTTCTCCCACTTTAGAAAAATATTACCTATAAGCCCCCCTTAAGACTCCACATAGAAAACTGCATAAACTCCTATTGACTTACTGTCTTCCACACTACCCTGTAAGCAACATGAGGACTGAGGTTGTGTTTGATTTTCCAGTTATATCTTCAGCTCGGTGTATGGCAAATGGCAATTGTTCAATAAGTATTTGATAATTGAATGAAACCATTTCAGGGCCTAATGTCTATTTTACTTCCTACCATCTTACAATGATCCACATACAACTTTTACTTTCTCATTAAAATATTTCCTTTCTTACTAATACTCGAAAGGAAATCATGGGTACAGTTTTGACAAGAGAAGTCATTCCAGAGAGAGGAATCAATGATCCAAAACAGAAATGGAAAAGTGTGTAGCATCTGACAAATGCAAAGGAGGGAGGGAGGACACGGGACTGAGCTGGGTCCAGCCTCATATATTTTCAGAATGGGAACCCGAAATTTAGAGACTTTCATTAAACTGTTCAGGGCATACACCCAGTTTGTGGTAGAAAGATTAACTCCCCAGACCTCTACTGTCCACAGCAATAAACTAGTAATTTTTAATTATACAAATATAGGTTAAAATAAATGTATTTACACTCATATGTAATTCCACAAAAATGAACCACATAACTGAGCGTTAGATGACTGTGGCAAACTAATGATAGGAAATTCTTTTTACATCATTTTATATGACGCTTGTTGTTCAAAGAGCTGTTTTAAGAACAATCTCTTTCTGAAACTTATTCAGTATCTAGAACTTTGGACAAAAGTTACCATGTATAAACTCAGCAATAAATGGATCAATAAATCACAGATGTCATGATGTGCTCCTGGTAGAATGCTAGATTGAAGCAGAAATGAGGTTTTTGTTTTGTTTTGTTTTGTTTAGAAGTCACAGATCTTGCTTAAGAAATGGGAAGTTCGGACCAGTTCTCATGGGTTCGGTACCCCTTTTCTGCCCAGGAGGTTGCTAGCGATGCACCCTGCCTGGGTCACGAGCATTCATATTACACTTATAGGTCTCCCTTATCCACCCTCACCAATAACACTGGTACAAGGGCTGGTGCAATGAAACGGCATGTGTTTACACAGGCTTTCCTCAGAAAAAAACATGGCTCAGAACTTTGTATCCAAAAAGTTATTTCCTGGCTCTCAAAACTTTAAAAAAATATAAGTCAGTTTCCATAACACATAGCAAGGTATGTCATGATTATCAAGCTTGAGAGATGGGGTTGATATTATTTAAAAGGGAGAGTCTTAAATTTGTCTGCATACAACTCCCCTAACTCACTAGAAAACTGTGCAGGTTCTTTAAATGTCAAGTCTCTCAATTAATCAGTGTTAAATATGACACTAATTTATCTTGAAGTGAGCTTTTCTGATAGTATTGGCTATTGATTTAAAGGACATTGCTAAATGCTTCTAATGAATATAAAATTGCCCCTTATGGTTTTATATCATGTAACTGATTAAATAATCTTGAAGAAAAATAAAAGAAAATGTACATAGAAACTTTTTTTCAAATTTTTTTAAATGTTTATTTTTGAGACAGAGAGAGACAGAGTGTGAACAAGGGAAGGGCAGAGAGAGAGGGAGACACAGAATCTGAAACAGACTCCAGGCTCTGAGCTGTCAGGAACCTGATGCGGGGCTTGAACCCACAAACTGTGAGATCATGACCTGAGCCGAAGTCAAACGCTTAACCAACTGAGCCACTCCAGCACCCCTAAAACTTTAAGTAGAAATTCAAATCTGGAAGGGGCATGGAGATCACCTGGTAAGCCAATACTGTATTTCATTCCTTGTTCAGTCTTACCCTTTTTGAGAAAGTAGGACAGAGGTCATGAAGTCAGGTCCTGCCACCAACAAGCCTTGTCATTTGGATTATTTGCTCTGTCTGCCTCCGGGCTCCTCAGGTAAAAAAAACGGAAAGAATACTATCTACCTTGTACAACTGATGTGACTATTAAAGAAAACAATATATAAAATGCATAATTGAGCAACAGGTCAGGGAGTCAAGGAGGGGTTGTCTCCATCTTGATTACAGCTCTAATTCACATTAAAATAGTTCTTTGCATGGTTTTCTATTTAATTTCTCTTTCCCCAAACATTTCTAATGAATGCCCTGCTTGGTCTTTCCTTTCTCAGTCTTCATCCTGCTATGCTATATGATTTTACTTAAGGTTGTTCTTATTTCAATAAAAAATATTTCCTTATTTTTGCTGATATTTAAAACGAAAGATCATTAAAAGTGACAGACTACAATAAATCACTCCTCAGGTTATTATCCCTCTTAGATTTAGTTACAATACAAATATTCTCTTTCTTTTTGTGGAAAGATGATCTTGCTGGCAGTGATACCCGTATATCGGCATGTACTTAAAAGACCCAGGAATGAGCTGCAGTCCTTTTCTCAATTATAGCTTCTAGGGATCAGCCTATTTTTAAACCTCAGTAAAATCCACTTAAGCCATTTACTACTTTACAGCCCTAAAAACATGTTCTGAATCACTGGGGTAAGATTCAAATATGTGAGTTTGCGGTTGTTTTGTGTTAATTGTTTGCTTATTTTAATCTCTCTCTATATATATTATGCTTTTTACCCAAAACAAAATAAGATTCAGATTTAGGGAAAGATCACTTCTTTTTAAAATGACTTCAGGACCATAAGAAAATAGCTAAGAAGTTTTTGGTTCTCCCTCTAGAAACAATTCTCTACTGTCAATAATTTCGAGAGGCGCCTGTGTGGCTCAGCCCATTAAGTGTCCAACTTAAGCTCAGGTCGTGATCTCCTAGTTCATGAGTTCGAGCTCCGTGTTGGGCTCTGTGCTGACAGCTCAGAGCCTGGAGCCTGCTTTGGATTCTGTGTCTCCCTCTCTCACTGTCCCTCCCCCACTAGCACCTGGTCTCTGTTTCTCAAAAACGAATAAATGCTTAAAAAAATTTTTTTTAAATAGCTTGTAATTGCTGACAGAAAAATTAGGAGAGGTAATCTGTCAATAGCATGATTACACAACACAAAAGTTGCCTTTAGCAGTGTCCTCAAAAATCTGCATTCTGGAAGAAATTCATTTATAATGAGCTTTTGAGTTGAAAGAAAGGTGAGAAAACTTCTCAATATCAAGAAAAATGGAGAAATTGCCTTCAAGTTTCAGCTGAATAATTGCTACTACCTCCAAGATTTATACTTACGTTAGCAATTCCCACCCTTTGGAAATAAGTAATCAAGTGAGATCCTGAAGAGGTGTGGGAAGAGATTTACCCCAAAGGCTCAGGAAGCAAGTAACTTTAATCTGAAAGTCTACTTCTACTGAGATGGGGATGTGCTAAGGATAGATATGAATACAAATACTGATATGGGCAGGGGCAGGAAGAGGCCACTGGACAGCCTCTACCACAAAAACACCATACATGTTTGCACACACAAAACAAAAGCTGTAGAAAAGCATTTATTCTGAACAGGGACTGTGATCATACTTATCCTGGTGCAATCCTAATGCCTGCTTTGGTCACCTCTCAGAGCTCGCTCGCGCTCTCTCTCTCTCTCTCTCTCCCTCTCTGACCAGTGTGCACTCCCCTACTTTACCTTGGCCAAGGCAAGTCTGAATGGACCATGTTTACTTCACATGGCCCTCTCTGCCACTTATTTTGTGATCTGGAGAACTGTACTGATCTGTCACAACTGATTAAAAGATATGAATAAAGAAGAGCATAAAGAATGTTAAAATTTCCATTTCAAGGCACCTTAGGCACCTTCAAGTATCTGATAGAAGAGGTAAAGGTCAGATAATATCAAGCAACTGGTGGGAATTCTTTGGCAGTATAAAGAACATCATATGGGCACCTGGGTAGCTCAGTCAGTTAAGCATCTAACTTTTGATTTCAGCTCACATCAGGATCTCATGATTATTGAGATCAAGCCCAGAATTGGTCTCTGTGCTGACAGAACTGAGCCTGCTTGGGATTCTTTCACTCACTTTCTCCCTGCTGCTCCTCTGCTTGCATGCTCATGCACGTGAGTGCTTGCTTCTCACTCTCTCTCTCTCTCTCTCTCTCTCTCTCTCTCTCTCTCTCTCTCTCTCTCAGAAGAAATAAAATAAATATTAAAAACTAATAAAGAAAGAACATCATAAAATGTCACTGAAGCCTTCGGCCATGGATTGAAAACTGTATGAATGGCTGCAGGAAGACAGTGGCCAGAGGCTCATGCTGACTCCACAGCATGTGTGACCACAGGTATTGGACTGAAAAAGTAGACCCCATATGAAATCTGGTTCAGCCCTGCTCCAGTCACAGGAAGGCATCCCCTCACCTCCCCTACCCTACCTGTCTATTCCATACACAGAGACCCTAAATTAGGAGGCTTACCTCTAACATCTGGCCCTACATCACAGTGATAGACACCAACCTGTATTCACTGCCATGCAAACATGTATCATCCTCTACCCAGCAGCAGAGACCCCCTGCATAGCAGCACAGCAGAGACAGGAGCCTCTGAGGCATTAAATGAGGACTGAACAGGAGAGGAAAGGAACATGCACAAATATCTGCACAACTCAGATCTCAGTCTGTTAGAGGTTAGGAAGGGAGGAAAAGGAAGAAGCAAGGAAGGGGAAGAATGGGAAAGGGAGAAGAAGCAGAAGCAGAAAGACAGAGACAGAAGGAGATCAGGTGGGAGGAAAACATAATAAGAGACATCTCAACAGACAAAGAATTGGGGCCAATTTCATTAAAAAATTGTATAATGTTTCATAATCCTATACTATTATATGTCTATTATTTTCATAAATGAATATCTTTAGAATACTATGTTTTCAAACATGTAATTTCAACCAAATAAATTTACAGTCATTCTATTGTATAGTCAGATTTAACTGGTTTTATTCTTTTTTTTTATAATAGTTTATTGTCAGATTGGTTTCCATATAATACCCAGTGCATCTCCCCACAAGTGACCCCCTCCATGACCATCATCCCTTTTCCCCTCCTTCCCCTCCCCCTTCAGCCCTCGGTTCATTTTCAGTGTTCAATAGTCTCTCATGATTTGTGTCTCTCTCTTTCCCCAACTCTCTTTCCCCCTTCCCCTCCCCATTGTCCTCTGTTAGGTTTCTCCGGTTCTCCTGTTAGACTTATGAGTGCAAACATATGGTATCTGTCCTTCTCTACCTGACTTATTTCTTTTTTTAAAATAGTTTATTGTCATTTGGTTTACATACAACACCCAGTGCTCTTCCCCATAAGTGCCCTCCACCATCACCACAACCTCTTTTCCCCCTCCCCCTTCCCCTTCAACTCTCAGTTCATTTTCAGCATTCAATAGTCTCTCAAGTTTTGCATCCCTCTCTCTCCCCAACTCTCTTTCCCTCTTCCCCTCCCCCAGGTCCTCCATTAGGTTTCTCCTGTTATCCTGTTAGACCTATGACTACAAACATATGGTTTCTGTTCTTCTCTGCCTGACTTATTTTGCTTAGCATGACACCCTCAAGGTCCATCCACTTTCCTACAAATGGCCAGATTTCATTCTTTCTCATTGCCATGTAGTACTCCATTGTATATATATACCACATCTTCTTGATCCATTCATCAGGCGATGGACATTTAGGCTCTTTCCATGATTTGGCTATTGTAGAAAGTGCCACTATGAACATTGGGGTACATGTGCCCCTATGCATCAGCACTTCTATATTTCTTGGGCAAATCCCTAGCAGTGCTATTGCTGGGTCATAGGGGAGTTCTATCAGTTTTTTGAGCAGCCTCCACACTGTTTTCCAGAGTGGCTGCACCAGTTTACATTCCCACCAACAGTGTAGGAGGGTGCCCGTTTCTCCACATCCTCACCAGCATCTGTAGTCTCTTGATTTGTTCATTTTAGCCACTCTGACCAGTGTGAGGTGGTATCTCAGTGTGGTTTTGATCTGTATTTCCCTGATGATGAGTGACACTGAGCATTGTTTCATGTTCCTGTTGGCCATCTGGATGTCCTCTTTGGAGAAGTGTCTATTCATGTTTTCTTCCCATTTCTTCACTGGCTTATTTGTTTTTCAGGTGTAGAGTTTGGTGAGTTCCTTGTAGATTTTGGATACTAGCCCTTTATCTGATATGTCATTTGCAACTATCTTTTCCCATTCTGTCGGTTGCCTATTCTTTACTTTGATTGTTTCCTTTGCAGTGCAGATGCTTTTTATCATGATGAGGTCCCAATAGTTCATTTTTGTTCTTGATTCCCTTGCCTTTGGGGATGTTTCAAGGAGGAAATTTCTGCGATTGAGGTCAAGGAGGCTGTTTCCTGCTTTCTCCTCGAGGGTTTTGATGGTTTCCTGTCTCACATTCAGGTCCTTTATCCATTTTGAGTTTATTTTTGTGAATGATGTCAGAAAGTGGTCTAATTTCATTCTTCTACATGCTGCTGTCCAGCTCTCCCAACACCACCTGTTGAAGAGGCTGTCTTTTTTCCATTGGATACTCTTTCCCGTTTCATCAAAGATTAATTGGCCATACACTTGTGGGTCCAGTTCTTGGCTCTCTATTCTATTCCATTGGTCCATGTGTCTGTTTTTGTGCCAATACCATACTGTCTTGATGATGACAGCTTTGTAGTAGAGGCTAAAGCCTGGGATTGTGATACCTCGTGTTTTGGTTTTCTTCTTCAATATTACTTTGGCTATTTGGGGTTTTTGTGGTTCCATATGAATTTTAAGATAGTTAGTTCTAGCTTTGAGAAGAATGCTGGTGCAACTTAGATGGGGAATGCACTGAATGTGTAAATTGCTTTGGATAATAATGACATTTTAATAGTGTTTATTCTTCTGATCCATGAGCATGGAATGTTTTTCCATTTCTTTGTGTCTTCTTCAATTTCCTTCAGAAGTTTTCTATAGTTTTCAGCAGACAGGTCTTTTACATCTTTGGTTAGGTTTATTCCTAGGTATTTTATGGTTTTTCATGCAATTGTGAATGGGATCAGTTTCTTGATTTCTCTTTCTGTTGCTTCATTTTTGGTGTATAAGAATGCAACCAATTTCTGTAGGTTGATTTTGTACCCGCAACTTTACTGAATTCATTGATCAGTTCTAGAAGGCTTCTCGTGGAGTCGTCGGGTTTTCCATGTAGAGTATCATGTCATTTGCGAAAAGTGGAAGTTTGACTTCTTCTTTGATGATTCTGATGCCTTTTATTTCCTTTTGTTGTCTGACTGCTGATGCTAGGACTTCCAGCACTATGTTAAACAACAGTGGTGAGAGTGGATATCCCTGTCATGTCCCTGATCTCAGGGGGAAAGCTCTCAGTTTTTCCCCATTGAGGATAACATTAGCTGTGGGCTTTTCGTAAATGGCTTTTACAATGTTTAAGTAAATTCCTTCTATCCCGACTTTCTCGAGAGTTTTTATTAAGCATTTTGTCAAATGCTTTTTCTGCATCTATTGAAAGGATCATATGATTTTTTTCTTTTCTTTTGTTAATGTGATGTATCACATTGATGAATCTGCGAATATTGAACCAAACTTGTAACCCAGGAATGAATCATACTTGATCATAATGTTTAATTCTTTTTATATGCCATTGAATTCGATTTGCTAGTATCTTGTTGAATATTTTTGCATCCGTATTCATTAGGGATATTGGCCTGTAATTCTCTTTTTTTTTTTGTTGGGTCTCTGTCTGGCTTAGGAATCAAAGTGATATGTGCTTCATAGAATGAGTCCAGAAGTCTTCCTTCCATTTCTCTTTTTTGGAATAACTTGAGAAGGATTAACTGGTTTTATTCTAACCATGGACTTGGGTATTCATAACTTCCTTCACCACCATTATCCTAGCTGATCAAGAATTAACCTTGCTTTAAGTTAAAGGAAAAAAATTACTTCTAATGAATGAAAAAATTACTTCTATGCTTTTATAATTGTGTACTGAATTTCTTAAAGCAGTGCACAAAGCATTTCTAAACATGTGCTTGCTTGGTTTTCTTTCTTCTGTTGCACCCACTATCTGTGTAGTGACAGCAAAAGTTGGGAGTTGTTGGCCATGCCAGAAAGTAGAGCATCCTTGGAAAGGAAGGCCAGCATTAGGTATTTATGTTTCTGACCTCTTGATTTTTCCATGGGATTATTAACTATGGGAGGGGAGTTAAGAGCAGGATCCACTAGGGCCCTGCTAAACAAGAAAGACAACAGGGAGATTCTAGTCTATTTCTGGCATCAGCTTATCAGAGCATTTAACCAACCTTTACAGGATGCTATGTATGTGCTAAAAAGTAAATCAGAGTGTAAAGTTAAATGAAGTTTAAGCACTTGTGCAACTATTTGCAACTATTTGTGTAAATATTTTTGCATTTTTTATATATAATTACTTTTCTTTATGAAATTATTTTAAAATTCAATTAAAAAGTGTATATATACATACCACTTTGCCTTTCTAAAAATTCAGGTGTATTCATGCTACTTGGCATTATTATTGTGTTCACCTATCACCCTCAAAAGTTTTAAATAATTTCAAAACCTCAGTGGCTTAAACTAGTAGCTATACCAGACTTTTCAAGAGCACATCCATGGTGTTAAAAGGGAAAAATACACCAGGAATCTCATTGTGCCTCTGTTCAAATAAATATCCTTAATCATTCTACCCAGGATATCACTAAAGCCAACAACCAGGGCAGATTGCATGAGAATACCTTGGATATACATGAACTTTCTTAAAGTATACTCAGTTATTCTGTCTTTCAAGTGACCTATACTATCCTTTTTCTATTCATATCGCAGGTTCTTGTGGAGGTGATCCTTGAGGGTATCCTAGACTTCTTTGTAACAGAATTCTGTCTAGTCTCCTCTGAAGTTCAGAAAAAGGTGTTTCAAAATTCTAAAGTCTTAGAAGAGAAGTAGTCCTATATCACTGCATATTTATTGGTTCATACCACAAATACTCCAGAAGTTGACTTGTCTTCCAAGAGAAATCATTTTGATATACTTTGACATGGTAAAATAAATAACAGAATAAAATATATTTAATTTTATTGTGTCATATTAATAAATGTGATAAATGTGAAAGAAGTTTTTATTGGGGATTTTTTTATGATACAAACTTTGGCTTCAGTAGAAAACATTTTTCTCCTAATTTTTGGCAAGCCAAAGTGGAAATCTCAGCTGTTACAAATAATTAAGTACCTTTAACAGTATTTCAGACAAACAGACTGCATCTAAAGCATACACATAAGGTTAAAAGGCAAAATATTCAATTCTAATTTTTACACTAAATTTGCAAACCAACAAATTATATCCTCCTTGTTCCTACTTAAATTAATTTTTGCCAATAAGATAAAAACTTAGCAAGATGTGGCCACTTTTTTTTTTTTTAGGATACCATTTGTTATACTGTTGAGGAAAAATGACTATAGAGGAAGAAATAAAATTACATAAAGTGTAAACACACAATTTAGAGAAAAATAGTAATACAGTATTAGAAAATAACATATAAAGATTGGCCTTATCTAAAGTATTGGTATTCTTGAATTCCATGATTTAATAGGTACCAGAGTTAGTAAAAATAATCTTATCAGAGCATATAAAAATTATGAAAACCTAGTTTTGAAATAAAAAATAAGAGAGTTATTCTTTGTGGCAGGTCCTGGCCTGATGCTCTCTCTCCCAAATCTTGCATCATGAGAGACCATTGGTGGCCATGACCACACAGTAGTCAATATTTCAGAGTTGCAATATACCAACAGACAATAGTCATATTATACAACCTATTAACCATGTAACAAGATAACACTGGTAGTGTATCTGAAACTGAATGTTAGACCTAGGGAATATAGATAGCCAAATCAAATTTTACAACCATTTAATAATATCAGTCTATATTAGGCTAAAGCAACAACCCCGAAATCTCAGTGGATTAAAGAACAAAAGTTAATTCTCTTCATGTCCATTGTCTTAGCGTGAGCTGCTGTAATAAATTACCATAGGCTGAGTGGCTTAAACAATAGACATGTTTCTTACAGTTCTGGAAGCTGAGAAGTCCAAAATCAAGGTGCTGGCATATTTGGTTCCTGGTAAGAGCTGTTTTCCTGTCTTGCAGATGGCTGCCTTTTTCCTGTGTCCTCACATGGCAGAGACAGTGAGGGAGCTGACACAAATCCCATCAAAAGGGACCAACCCTCATGACCTCATCTAAACCTAATTCCCTCCCAAAGGCCTCACCTTCAAGTACCATCACACTGGGGGTTAGGGCTTCAACACAAATTGTGGGGGGATGCAAATATTCTAGCACTCCCAAAATTCAAGTCCTTTTTGCATGCAAGTTACATTTAGTTAATCCCAACTTCTTCAAAAGTCTTAACTCATTCCAGCATCAACTCTAAAGTCTAAAGTCCAAAATCTCATTGAAATATCATCTAAATCAGATATAGGTGAGACTCAAAGTATGGCTTATCCTGAGGCAAAATTTTTCTTCAGCTGTGAGCCGATGGGAGCAGATAAGCTATGTGCTTCCAAAGTACAATGGTGGGACAGGCATTGGATAGACATTCATATTCTAAGAAAGGAGAAATCAGAAGAAAGAAAGGGGTGATGGGTACCAAGGAAGTCTAAACCTAGCAAGGCAAATTCCATCAGATCTAAGACTTGAAAAAACCTCTCTGGTTTGATGTTCTGCCTTCTGGACCCACTTGGGGCAGCAGAGCCACCTCTACAGCTCTGCCAGGCAAAGGTCACAGTCCCAAGGTTGACCCTGACATGAGGGGTCATGTCCCCAAGATTCTGCCAGGCAGGGGCCTTACTCCTAAAGCTCTGGACAGACAGCCTTCGGAGTCATCTTTCCTTGTCTTGAAGAATAGCATATGTTCACAGCTAAATAACTCTGTGGTCTGATCCTACAGGAACTAAGAAGTCTAACAGCCTTCCTTCGCTTCATCCCATTTCTGTCTCCTTCAGTTAAAACTGACAGTGTTTCTGCTCATGTAATCCCATAATCTTTTTGTCAAGTGATACTCCAGGCACACCTTCACTTACTTTTCCAAACACACTTTCTTATTTTCTGCAATATGGACAGACTAAGAATTTTCCAAAGCTTTAAATTCTGGTTCCTTTTGCTTAACAATTTCCTTCTTCAAGTCATTCCTCTACTACAAGCAGTCAGGAGAAACCAAGCACACTATGCTTAGAAGTAGCCTCAGCTAAATATCCAATTTTATTGCTTGCAAGTTCTGTCTTCCAAAAAACACTAGGGCACAAATAGAATTCAGGCAAATTCTTTGCCATCTTATAACAAGGACTGACATTCCTCTGGTTTCTAATAACATATTCTTTATTTCCATCTGAGGGTTTATCAGAATGGCTTCTAACATTCATATTCTACCAACATTCTGTTCATGATTATTTATATACTCTCTAAGATGGAAACTTTTTCCTCGGTTCTCTTTTCTGTCTAAGATCTCATCAAAAGAACCCAAATGCCCATATTTTTCACATGTATCTCAATACTCCACCAGTCTTATCCATACCCAGTTCCAAAGCTGCTTCCACATATTTTGGTGTTTGTTACAACAACACTCCTCATTACCAAAATCTGTATTAGTCTGGATTACACTCATGAAACTGTGGCAACTGAGAAGTCCAAGATCTGCAGCTGGTGAGCTGGAGACCCAAGGGAACCAATGTATAAGTTCCAGTCCAGACCCAAAGGAAAAAGAAAACTGGTTTCAGCTTGGAGATAGGCAGAGAGGGAGAACTCTTTCTTACTCAGCCTTTTATCTTCAGGCCTTCAATGGATTGAATGAGGTTCACCCACATAGGAAAGAGCAATTTTCCTTACTAATCTACTAATTAAAATGTTCATTTCAGCCAGAAACACCCTCACAAATACAACTGGAAATGATGTTTACTCAGATATCTAGGTACTCCATGACTCAATCAAAATGACACATAAAATCAACCATCATACTCATTGTGGACTGGAAGAATGGCTCTAGAAACGTTAGTCATTCAAGGAATTTGTTGAGTGACTGAATCAGCCACCATCTCAAGAGTTAAAAAATTATACCAGAGGAGGAAAAAGAGCTCCAAAGGCTTTGCATCAACTGTTAAATGTGCCACTCCAGACGTGACACAGGTCACTCTCACTCCTATCCCATTGGCAAGAATTTATCATATGACTTTACCCAATCGAAATAGGTAAATTTCATAGTTGCATAGTACTATTTTGTTATGGCTTTAGTTTGCATTTCCCTGATGACTTAGGATGTTAACAGATTTTCAAGTGTGTTGATTGGCCATTTGATAAATCTTTCTTGATGCATTGTCTGCTTAAAAATTTCCCCATTCTTGGGGAAAGAGAGCTGGGGACAGAGAGGGATGCAAATCATAAGAGACTATTGAATACTGAAAACAAACCGATGGCTGAAGGGGGAGGGGGAAAGGGGTAGGGGGTAGTGGTAATGGAGAAGGGCACTTGTGGGGAAGAGAACTGGGTGTTATATGGAAACCAATTTGACAATAAACTATTATTTTTAAAAATTTCCCCATTTTTTAATTGATTGGTTGCATTTTTATCACTATGATATATTATTTCAATATATATTCTGGATACAAGTTCCCTAACAAATATATGCTTTGTAAATATCTTCTCCCAGTCTAGGTTGCCTCTTAATTTACTTCATAGTGTATTTTGATGAGAAGATGTTTTAATTTAAGGAAATCTAATTAATTATTTTTGTTTTTATTATTCTGTATTTACTAAGAGATGATATTTGCCAACCCTACATTGCAAAGATAATCTCCTATATTTTCTTCTAAAAACATCAGAGGGTTAGCTTTTCCATTGAGGTTTACTATTCATTCCCCATAGAATTGCTTCAGCACCTTTGTCAAAATATAAGGTGGCTGATATTTGTGGATATACTTCTAAATCTATTTGTGTATTTTTATGCCAATACCAGACTCTCTTGAATAACAATTCTTTATTATAAGAAATAAAACCAATTCAAATTATAATTTTGGAATTCAATGATTTTTTGCAAATTTGCATTTCTTCCAGTACTTTATAATGAGCTTATTGTTGAAGAAAATCTCATGTTACAATTTCATTGTAACACCTTCAACGTGGTGTTGGTTTCGGGGTTGGTTTGGAATATGCCTAAAAATTCCTCCCAAAATTTATAAAACATATCTGCAAGTGTTAGAGTTAGGGGCAAGCATTATTGGGTATACTTCTTTCTTATGCCTATATTAATTCTTACTTAAATTTCTGTCAAAAATTTTTAAAGTGTATTTATTTATAGAGAGAAAGTGTTCATGAGCAGAAGAGGGACAGAGAGGGAGAAAGAGAGAGAAAGAGAATCCCAAGGAGGGTCTGCACTGTCCCTGCAGAGCTCAATGTGGGGCTTGAACTCACAAACCATGAGATCATGTCCTGAGTGAAAACCAAGAGTTGGATGCTCAACCAACTGAGCCACTGAGGCACCCCTCTGTCAATTTTTAAAAATCACATCTATTAAGATTTAGTTCATCTCTACTAACCTCGCATTGAGCACATTTTTTTTTTTAATTTTCAAACACTTTTATTGCCATGGTACCTTTTCACAATTGTAAAATTGCCAAAGCAAGAAATTACAACACCTAAAACTCTGTTTTAGATTCTGTGATTTGGATTCTATTTTTCATTATTTTTGGAGGAACTGTATTTAACAATATTATAATGCATAGAGAACTCTAAATCATTAAACTATAGGAAAACATTAACTTCATGGAGACTATTCTCTAATTAATGTTTTTCATGCAATTTACATTTTTAAAATAATGCCTTTTGGTAATATAATTTCTCATCTTAAATATAAATTTTCTCAAAGTGGAAGTCAGAGGTTGGTAACTATATAGTATTATTCAATAAATATTTTGGTTAAAACCCTCAATAGTTTAAATCATAGAAAGTAGTTATAAATAAACCATGTTCCTGTTGTTTAAAGAATCATAGAGCGTATAATGAATAGTTTCTTTTAGTGCTGTGCTACTTGGAACAAACTAACCTCATCCTGGTGAGGTTTTGTGGTATGTTGACACCAAGACTTCTATGCACAGTTACGAAGGCTATGCATCAGCATTCCCTGAAATACAAGCATGTGCTTTATAAATCATGAGCACAGCTTTAAAAGGAAATATGGAGACAGCTGTGTCCAAAGGCTTAATAAAAAGTGAAATGAAGATACCTATGAATTAGAGAGCAACAAAATCATTTCAAAAGTAAGTGAACACTTTTCTAGGGTGCAAAGTTAGGAATTCCTCCTTCCTAGGTTTTGAATAAATCAAGGAGTTCCAGGGTTGGAGAAGTTTAATAATGTGGTTTTCAAGCCTCAGCACTTCATAATAGACAACTGAGATATAGGTAGAATCAGATGTTAATGTAGATTTATAGGTGCCTGTGTTTAAGGTACCTCAATCAAAGAGAAAAATATTTAGTCAAAAATCTATAATCTCAACCTATGGCTGTGCAATTTTGTGTCAAAGGACCAGAGTTATCCCTTATCTAATAATTAAGTGTTCTGATGTATCTCCTTCTATTAGAGAACTTATACAAAGTAGAGAGTATTCATTTCTTCCATAAATAAAATTTTACTTATTTTTATTTTGTTTTGTGAGTTTAATCACACATCTGAAGTAAGACTGGAGATGTGCAGAGCTCAGAATTCTGAGGTAACATATAGGTTTCTTTGAACAGTGATTAATCTATATTCTAAATAATTTGCATCACTTTAGCCTTAAAATTTCTGGGAAATATTCATCCATCAGTCACAAACCACACAAAAAAGGTGCAAAAGTAAAAAGAAAGATGATATAAAACCTATCCTGACAACAAGGGATACTTGGAGCTACCCATACAATTTCTTGTCTTCAGAAAGTCTAAGAAGTTTTAAAAAATGGTCTACCAAAGTTAAAGGCTGCATTTCAAAGAGAATCCAAAGAAAGCATTCATTGAATATAAATACTTTTATATTCTGTGTTTTTTTAATGAGTCGATACAAAGATAAGTAAGAGGTTCTGGAAACATTATTTAATACTGATTATGGAACAAAGTTCCTACTTGCAAGAGTTCCATTTTCTGTCTTTTGGCCAATCTTACAGATTTAGCCATTTAATGAATGGGCTTCACAAATTATAGATTTTCATGAACTGCAGAATTGTGTCTTTAACAAAAATATTACATTAAAAAAAAGTTGAACTTAGACAAAACTCTCCTATTCTTAGACTTTCCTAAATTCTAAAGTGCATAATAACTAAATTGGCTGGGGATTGAAGACTTGCTGCCTTTAATTTCACCTTTATGGAAAGTTGAGAATGCCATCCATTCAGGCATCAATCTTAAGTCTTCTTAATTTTCATAAGAGTACCTTATGCTACCTTTGGACTGGTTGTTACATTATAAACATCTGCCCTTAATAAGTAACCTAGCTGTTCCAGATAATTACCAGTGAGCACATCTTTGACATTTCAGCTGCCAGCGCTTATTAAAAACAAGTTGGGAAAAAATATCTTTATAGTAATGAGAAGCAAATATTACCACTGTAGCTCTTATGTCAGACCTCAGTCTCTCCATTTTGAGAAATAGCAGATCCCAAGATTGAGGCAGGAATGGAACAAAGTGAGTCTGGAATGTGTGGACAGGAAGCAAGAAGCTGTCAAAGACTAGTGGGATTAATCAAAAGGATATGAGATAATGTGAAGGGGCTCCCACTGCCTAAAGTTACGAACATTTGAGCAACATGAAAGATAGTGGTCCTAGTAAATTAATATGTGGATTTCCTAGAAATTCATCAATATAAAATTATAGTCAGAAAAAGAACACCAGGAAATTCAGTTGTCATTCTCTAAGGTATCTATAAAGACAACTTTGTAGGAGCACCTGGGTGGGTCAGTCAGCTAACCGTTCAGCTCTAGATATCGGCTCAGGTTATGATCTCATGGTTCATGAGTTCAAGCCCCACACTGGGCTCCACACTGTCAGTGTGCAGCCTTCTTGGGATTCTGTCTCTCCCTCTGTCTCTGCCCCACCCCAGCTTGCTATCTCTCTCTCTAAAAGTTAATAAACTTCAGGGTGCCTGGGTGGCTCAGTCAGTTAAGTGTCAGGCTTTGGCTCAGGTCATGATCTCATGGTTCCTGGGTTCGAGCCCCGCATCGGGCTCTGTGCTGACAGCTAGCTCAGAGCCTGGAGCTTGCTTCAGATTCTGTGCCTCCCTCTCTCTCTGACCCTCCCCTGCTGTCATTGTCTCTCTCTGTCTCTCAAAAATAAAAACAAAAAAATAAATAAACAAATAAAAGTTAATAAACTTAAAAAAAGGACAACTTTGTAGTTTGACAATTGATCATTGAAGTGAAAGAATTAAGTAGGTATCCTGATTTTCCAATAGAAACTGTACTTCAGTTGGGTCCATTACTCTATGCTCTGGAATAATACCAGCAAATAAATATCAAATGATAGAAAAAATATAAATTCACTTAAGGATTATCAATTGTCATTAGAATCATCAGGTAAATGGTTGGTGGAAAACTGTACACCTATATGGTGACAAACTAACATCCTGCTGATTCCTTACATGATTCAATGAGGAAATGTATCTACACAAAGTGGGAACCAGGCTCTCATCACCCTAACCCACCCTAACCCACATGTGATTGCTAAGAGTGGGGCAACCACATACGACGTGTTTCCTGATGTGATGCAACACAAAGACTCATGGTACATCTAACCAAAGTTGTTTCATTGAAGTGCATTCCAATTCATTAGGAAATATAAGTGATTTTCTCTAACAGACTAGCCCAATAAATCCAGAAGGTAAGATACTTTGTAGTACAACCAGCACATTCTTCAGCAAGATAGTGTCATGATAAAAAGTAGCACTCCAGGTTAACAAGCCTTAAACAACATAACAACAAGATTCAATGCACAGGCCTGAAATGGATTCTGGTTTCACCAAACCAGTTATGTGTATGCCATTCAGAAGATAGTAGGGAAAAATGGAATAGGGACTAGTAATAAAAAGAGGTAAAACTTTATTGGCATAAAAAAGTGAACATTTTAATTAACAATTTCTCTGGAGAAAGTGATTTAAAATATGCATACTACAACTTTTTTGGAAACACTATGATCATTTTTTCTGAGTGGGAGTAAAATGATTTCATTCTTATTTTTATCTACCCGTATCCTTTGATTTTTTTACAACATATATATACACTGCTTTTGTAATAATGAATGATTACTTTTAATTAGAAAATATTTATGGCCCTAAGACTATATAGCCCATTCATGTATGCTGTAGCTAGATGGGCTAACTTTTCCCTTGGAACAAGTCATATTATCTCAGAGCTAATAACTGGGCCAAACTATTTTGTTCAACTTCCCAACTCTGACAATAGAATTGCTTTCCCTAAATGAAGAAGCTAAGTCATGTATTCAGCTTACACCAAATGATATATTCAAACACAATAATATATAACTATATCAATTATGATATCATTAGGGAGTTTAGCTTGCTTATGATAGTCATGGAAAAAAACAGTCATACTTTTCATGACTTATCATGGACACTGACTTTTATAATTATCTTTCACTTTTTCTTTGACCTCTAGGAAACTGAGAGCCCAATTCTTGATCACATACATACTCTTCAGGATGCTATGTTATGGACACCAATCTCTCTGCTGTCTATGAATACCTTAACCAGCTTTTCTCTTTGCCCAGATTTCTTCAATTGTTTGCTCTTTTAACAGTATATGTTAATGTGGTTAGGAACTTTTACAGAATAATCTGGGTGTTAATTGCTTAATTAATTAAGATTGACAGAAGAAAAAAAAAATCTAAGAGATATTCTAGCCAAATCACTGGCTCAATGCTATTCCTGATTGGTCTGATCATAAGAAAGTTACTTCCCTGACCTCCCTCAGGTCTGCAACCTGTGGGAATATCTTCAGTACTACAATGTAAAACTATTCCCCGAATGTTCGAATGTTCGTTGTGGAAACAGCCATATGAAGACATTTTCTCCATGGTAAAGCTGCTGCTGAGGACGCTGCTTGCTATATTCTTTAATAACAAAGTCGGAGAATTTAACATTTTCTTTTCATTGCTACCTAGAGAGTTTCTGTGAGAGACTACTTCAGAAAAAGGTTTCCATCAACTAGAAATGGCTTTTTCCTTGCCAGGAATTATAATACATACATCACCGAAATTGGATCTAAAGATAAGTGCTTCGGTCCAGTTCCACAGGTCTCAATCTAAACATTCCCTATTTATCATCAGTTTTCAACGTTGCCACAGAGTCATTTTGGCAGCCCGGGGCCAAGATCTGGGAATCGAGCTAAATTTTTAAAAGAGCTAATATGTGGAAAGTCTTACCTTTGCAGTAAATGCAGACTTCAAAATGATCATCACACAATGAAACCATAGTACTAAGAGAAATGGTGAATACAACAAAAACTGATTTATAAACCCTTAGCCAGAACTTGGAAGCTGAATCCTACAATTGGGTAAATAATAGAGAATGAGGTAATGAGGTTTTCTCTCCAGCATGTAAAAAAATTAAAAAGTTGTTCACATGAAAATCTCAAAAAAATTAGGAATTCATCAACTGAAAAAAGACAAAATATATATAGAAAGAATAAGGCACTTAATAAACTATTAGGGCATACTACCGATAAACTATTTCTTTGTAATTGCTATGTAAAAGGTTTAAATTAAATTAACGATTCAGAGCCCTGGCTTTGGGTTTAGGAGGACAAGGGCTTGAATGCTGGCTTTGTCATTTACTAGCTATGTGACCTTAAGCAAAATAAGCCTCTTTCAGCCCAGTTTCTGTGTTCAGTATTTGTAGTTAATAATACTCCTACCTGATAGAGATATTGTGATGACTACATGATACAATGCATGAACACTGTTTAGTCAAGTGGTTGGAACACAGTATGTGCTTAGTAAATGGTACTGTGTGGTAGCTGTAATGGTCACTAAAAGATCACTGAGTCTCTAACATCATGAAATTCCGGGCAGTTATTTTCTTTGTGAACTCAAACCTTCTTACCTTTGAAAACTGCACCAGAAAAAAATATCATATTTATATTGGAGTAATTATAAGAGCCAAAATAAAAGTGGTCAAAAAAACATGGACCAGCAGAATTGAATATTAAAGAAAAGAAATAACCACTTAAGAGAAAATATCATAATATCATTAAAAGAAATACTAGTAGTGGAACAAATGGAAAATGTAATCATGAAGACATGACAGATAGTTACTGATTATTTTGATAGCATGTGGTTATCTCATAAGTGTTTGAAAGATATGCGTGATTCTATATATACTGTTTTTATTTGCACAAGGAATTTAAACTAGTCCTCTAGAATAGGAGTCAGGGAAACAGGTCTTCTATTTCTAGGCTCCGTGTCACTTTTCTCCTAACTTCTAGCAAACACACCAATACCAACACACATGCACACACACACACGCACACACACACAGACTCAAGTGGAGAGTTTTGTATCATGGAAGTTCAACAAAATGCTTTTGGCTATTAGTAAAATTATATGATCCAGGAAACACTACAATGGCTTTAACTCTTCTACCCTAGTTATAGTTCAATTTTCTAATTTTAGATTGTTAGGAACTATAGAAAGAGTTTCATATCAGTGAATTTGTTATTTCTATTTTGAATATGTGTAATGGATTTTTAAAGAACACTTGTAATAGGAAGTTTCTAAGAACATACACACAAATAAAGAAAAGAAAGAGAAAAAAACTCTAGGACACATTGATAGGCACCTCCAGTTTCAAAAATAACTTTTGTATAATGAATAAAGACAATGCTATTTAGTGAGGGAGTGAATACTGAGGGGAAGAGCAGGTTTTGGGGGCTAATCAAAATACAAATTTTGTTTTGGGGCACCTGGGTTGAGTATCCAACTCTTGATTTCAGCTCAGGTCATGATCCCAGGGTCATGGGATGATCCAGCCCCACATCAGGCCCCATGACGAGTGTGGAGGCTGCTTAAGATATTCTCTCTCTCTCTCTCTCTCTCTCTCTCTCTCTCTCTCTCTCTCTCTCTTCTCACTCTATCTCTCTCTCTCCACCTTTTCCACTCATTCACATGTGTGCTCACTCGCGCGCTCTCTCTAAAATAAAAAAATGTTTTAAAAAGATCTAAATTTTGTATTAAACATGTGAATTTGGGGATCCTACTAGTCATCCATGTGGAGTTCTTAAAGGGAGAAATCAAAACCTTAGGTGAGAGGTCTATGCAGGAGATATAAATCTGAGCATTTTCAGCATATAATAACAGCCAACATTTATTGAGTGCTTACTATAAGCTGCACACTGTTACTATACTCCTCATAATAACCCTATAACTAAGGCACTATTATTCTCATTATATGAATGAAGAAACTGAGATTTAGCAAAGTCAAGCAATCTGCCTGAGGTTACACAGCTAGCAAATGATGGAGCCAAGATGTATGAGCTTCTCAGCTCACAATCGTATTCCCTACTTTATACTAGTATTCATAGACTCAGGACTTTAAAAGATGATGTAAAAGTAATATCTGAATATATAGCTCAGAAACATGGCCCAGTGTAAAGGTTGGGTAAAGAATAACAGAACTTTTAATGAAATCAAGGTGCTATGAGGTCATATAAGCTAGAACAGGAAAATGCTTCAAAAAGAGCAGAATGGCTGAATTGAGCTAAATGCTACTGTGAGGTTGATAAACATGAAGATCAAGAAGGAGCCATTGAATTTGGCTACATGGAGAAACTGACCTCTTTAGGAGCCATCTCGGTGTCTGCAGAGGTGTGGGACCAGATTGGCAGGGGCTGAAAGTGAGTGGGAGGCCAGAAAGTGGTGACAGTAATTGCAAGGTACTATTTTAGAAGTTTTACCATGAACGGGAACAGAGAAATGGTGTTTGTAGGGAGTTTTCTGCTTTTGAAGCTTTTGGGGGTTTTTTTTGATTGGTGGTAATGACCCTACAGAAGAATGGATAACACAGGAGTAGTATCCTAAGAATGGGGGAAACGGGTGCAGAGAACAGTTAGAATGAGTGGCTGTGATCAAAGGAGGGCCACTTACTTGATGAAAATAGAAAGAGAGGAAGAGGAGTGGGTGTAGATGTACAGAGGAGAAATGATGTGGTGGAGGGAAGATGAGAGAGTTTCCAAATTAATCCGTATTGTCTTAATGAAGTGTGAGCTGAGATCATCATCTGAGAGCGTGAAAGGGTGTGGGATATAGGAAAAAAGAAGAAAATATAATAAGTCATCTCCCTGAGTGGGAAAGCAAGCTTAATAAAGAATAGTAATGATTGCTGAGAAGGGTTGAGAGCCAGTTTGAGGACTATAAGCATGAATTCAAGAAAAACCAATAATCCTAGTGTGTGAATTTTTCTCCAGCAATGTTTACTTGTTCTCACTCAAGCGGGGAAAAATGAGGATGATGACAATGATAATAAGAGAACTTACTTTGTACCACCTTTCTAAATGTTTTATACACAGAGAATGTTAAATAACTCTGTACAGCAACATTTCAAATCAAAGATCAAAGACAGAGGAGAGAGTTGAATAGTTCATATAACCAAGCAACTCTAATTGTAGATCAGCAGCGAGAAGGTGGGGCATGGTATCAGCAGATAATAATTACTTCAAATACCACAAAAACAAATAATCCTATTAAAAATGGGGAGAAGATATGAACAGACATTTTTCCAAAGAAGACATCCAGATGGCCAACAGACACATGAAAAAATGCTCAACATCACTCATCATCAGGGGAATGCAAATCAAAACCATGATGAGATACCACCTCATACCCGTCAGAGTGGCTAAAATTGAAAACACAAGAAACAAGTGTTGGTGAGGATGTGGAGAAAAAGGAACCCCTTGCACTGTTGGTGGGAATGCAAACTGGAATAGCCACTGTGGAACACAGTATGGAGGTTCCTCAAAAAAATAAAAATAGAACTACCCTATGACTCAGGAATCACACTACTAGATATTTACCCCCAAAATACAAAAGCACTGAATCAAGGGGGGTACATCACCCCTATGTTTATTGCAGCATTGTTTATAATAGTCAAACTACGGAAGCAGCCTAGGTGCCCATCAATAGAAGAAGGGATAAGGAAGATCACTCACACACACACACACACACACACACACACACACACACTGGAATATTATTCAGTCATAAAAAAGAATAAAATCTTATATTTGCAACATGGATGGAGATTAAGACCGTAATGAAATAAGTCAGTCAGAGAAAAACAAATACCATATGATTTCACTCATATGTTGACTTTAAGAAACAAAGCAAACAAGCAAAAAGAGAGAAAGAGAGAGAGAGAGAGAGAGAGAGAGAGAGAGAGAGAGAGAGAGAGAGAGAACAAGAAACTGACTCTTAACAGAGTCAAACAGAGAACAAAGTGATGGTTACCAGAGGGGAAGGGGTAGAGGGATGGGTGAAATAGGTGATGGGGATTAAAGAGTACATTTATTGTGATAATCACTGTGTAATAAATAGGATTGTTGAATTGCTAAATGTACACCTAAAACTATTATTATGTGAACTATACTGGAATTAAAATTAAAAACTTAACAAAAAGTAATTTTTTTTAAAAGAAACAAAGAGAAATAATTTGGAAACAGCCATGGAACCCTGGAAAGCAAGGATAACATTGCCCAATTCATTGTCCTGGATAAATAACTTCAGGGGAAGCAGTGTCCTCAAGGACAGCCAGATTTTAATTTCACAAGGAGGTTAAAAAGAACAGAGATATTGAAGATGCAATGAGATTTGCTCAACAAAAACAGAGTTCCAAAAGATACATACACAGATTTAGTAGAAAGGGAAGGGAGAAAGGGAAGATTGGAATCATTTTGATGATGACTAGAATAAGGTGGGAAGGAAAGTCTGGGTAATACTGTTTGACAAGGATGTGTACACCTGAGCCTAACTGAGCCTAACATGTGAGAGAACATGACACAAGTTCTGAAAACATCTGGAAGTTTTAGCATGTTGTCATGGGATGCTCAGCTTGAATTCTGGGAGTTGGATATTCAGAGTTGAAGCAGAAAAGGAATAATAAGTAGTGCCTGGGTGGCTTAGTTGGTTAAGCATCCAACTTCAGCTCAGGTCATGATCTCAGGGTCTGTGAGATCAAGCCCCGCATCAGGCTCTGTGCTGACAGCTCAGAGCCTGGAGCCTGCTTCGAATTCTGTGTTTCCCTCTCTCTCTGCCCCTCCCCAACTCATCCTCTGTTTCTCTCTCTCTCTCTCTCTCTCTCTCTCTCTCTCTCTCTCTCTCTCTCTCTCTCTCTCTTTCTCTCTCTCTCTCTCAAAAATCAATTAATTAATTTAAAAAATAAAAGCAAGGCTCATTTTAAGCATTTTGAACAGGAAGAGACTTAAATCTGAGAGTCAGGGGCTTGAAAACTGTTGTAAGTGTAAGAGTGGCAGAGAGCCACTGATGAGCTCTACTGCTGATAGCACTGAAAAAGGTCATTTCCAGGACACAAACTTTCAGGATATCCATTACTTTCTCACTGAAACAGTATCTTTACTTCTCCCTAAATTCTAAATCTAATGAAAGTGCATCTTGTTGACAGAATCTAAAAAGGAAACTTGCTGACAGGCAGTCTAGAAAATGTGGTTTTCAGGATCCTCATACCTGAATACAGAGAAGTGAAGGGGGAAATAGCAAGGGGTTACCAACATAGGATCCCATAAATGACACAACATGACTGATATGACCTCTCTCTTCCTTCCTCCCTCCCTCCATCTCTTTCTCTCTCCCCACTTCATTCTCTGTCTGTCCTGGAATTACAGAAAGTTCCGGCAGTCCTGGACATGCCCCTTTCCCTTATACCTCCTCATCCCCATCTAAACAATAACAAAGTTCTACCAATTCTGCCTCCTCCCCTTCTCGCTGAGCTCAATCTAATCTCCAGGCTTTCACTCTCTCTTTTCTCTCCAACTTCCCCCTCCAACTCCACACTGCCTTCCTCAGGCCTCATTTCTACCCTTTATTCGGATACTAGTTTGCTATAACTTACTCCCAAAAGTCCTCCCTTGTATCCACTCAAGGATTTGATGCACCTTTCATGCACTTTCATAATGCCTATACTTCCCCCATGATAACTCATATTACATTTTTAGCTAAGTTGCCTGTTATTTCTCTCTTCCATAGAGAGAGACTTGGACTCTATTAAGACAGAGACCATATCTTCCTTGTTTCAATTTTTTTTAATGTTTATTTATTTTGAAAGAGAGAGAGAGAGTGAGCAGAGAAGGGGCAGAAAGAAAGAGAGACACAGAATCTGAAGCAGGCTCCAGACTCTGAGCTGTCAGCACAGAGGCTGACGCAGGCTTGAACTCATGAACCATGAAATCATGACCTGAACTAAAGTTGGCACTCAACCGATTGAGCGACCGAGGAGCCCCACCCTCTTTCTATTTTAATCTCCATGTCTTTCACACAAATCCTTAACCAATATCTGTGGAAGGAAGATCGTGTTATGAATTGATTTTGTTCATCCCAAAATTCATTCATATGTTGAAGTGCTAACACTCAATGTGACCATTTTTGGAAATAGAGCCTTTAAGAAAGTAATTGACGGGGGTGCCTAGGTGGCTCAGTTGGTTAAGCGTAAGACTCTTGATTTCTGTTCAGGTGATGATCTCACTGTTCGTGAGACTGATCTCCACATGGGGCTCTGGGCTAACAGTGTGGAATCTGCTTAGGAATCTCTCTTCCTCTCTCTCTCTGCCCCTCCCCTGCTAGAGCACTCTCTCTCAAAATAAATAAATGAACTTTATTTTACAAAGTAATTAAGATTAGATGAGTCAAATGATGGGGCCTTAATCCACTAAAACTGGTGTCCTTGTCAGAGGAAGAAATACTAGTAACATGTGTGCACAGAGAAAGGTCTCTCTGAGGATACAGCAAGAAGGTGGCCCTCTGCACACCAGAGAGAGAGGCCTTGCCTTAATCTTGGAGTTCCTTCCCCAACGCTGTAAGAGAATTAACTTCTGCTCTTTAAGTTACCCAGTCTGTGGTATTTTGTATGGCAAACCTAGCAGACTAATATAGATAGGGAAGGGAAAAGAAAGAAAGAAAAGAGAAAAGGAGGGAAGAAAAATGATAGGACTTCACCTTTATTTCTTTAGAGTTTCATTGATAAAATATAGTCAGCTTTCAAAATTCACACATCTAGAACATAGTATGCACCTGGTTTATAAGGAACTCCTGATATATTTATTTATACTGCTTTTGTTTATATGCTCATTGATGTGAAGTGAAACTGTAAGAAAATACACTACCTTTATCAAGAAAAAATGGCAACTATTTTCCCTTTCGTTAATAATTTGACAGGATAGTGACTCCTTGAAAGGTAAGACTTCCAGTAAGAATAAATGATAAAAGTGTTTCCCTAGTCTAGGTCTCTTTTACATGACCCATCCCAAAACAAGTAAAAATCAAATTATCAAATACACCAAACCTCTTTTGTTCCAGGCCCAAGTTTAACTTTTCTGAGAAGAAGCTTTTGATAAACATATAAAAATTTGATAAGATTAAATTATTTTTTCTTGGCACTTTGCTTTTTAAGAAGACAATCTATATTTACACTGTCCAAGACAGTAGCTACTAACTGCATGCAGCTATTTAAATTCAAATCAATTTAAATTAAATGAAATTTATTATTTACTTCCTCCATTTCACTAGTAACATTTCAAGTGCTCAATAGTCATATGTGCCTGCAGGGTGCCTGAGTGACTCTTGGTTGAGTGATCAACTCTTGGTTTCAGCTCAGACCTTGAGATCAGGTCATGATCTCACAGGTTCGCAAGATTAAGCCCCAAGTCAGTGCTGACACTGTGGAGCCTGCTTGGGGCTCTCTCTCTCTCTCTCTCTCTCTCTCTCTCTCTCTCTCTCTCTCTCTCTCTTTCTCTGCCCCTCCACTGAGCACATGCTCTCTCCACTCTCAAAACAAATAAATAAATTATTTTTTAAAAAGTTATATATACCCAATATTCACCATATTGGGCAGCACAAATCATGGCAGAACGTTCTTTTAGATGGTCGTGGTCTAGATCAATAGTTTAATACAAAGAAATACCTTGAAGGATAGAAACTCAGATGGGTTGATTAATACTGACAGATAGGCTGAGTACTGTCCCCCTCACACCCTTTCCCTTTTACCCCTTTGCCAGTATGTTAGATTTTCATTATCCACACTAGAAAACTCAATTCAAAATGACATAAACAACAAAGGATTTTTATTTGCTCACATAACTTGAAAAATTCAATGAGAGTTCAGGAATGGTTTAATCAAGATGCTGGTTCCACTTTTCTCTAATTTGTCTACAGTCTTGTATTAAGAGGTTAACCCTTAGCCTAATTTCTCACAATGTTTACAATTGGTTGCAGCAGTTCTGGACATGTACCCCACATCATTTAAAGTAAGTTTTTCTCTTCATCCTACCTTAGAGTAAAATGTCCTTTATTTTATTTATTTCATCCTATTTGGCCCAATTAATATTAAGCAATAATAATGTTCAGGTAAATAACATGAACCGATAGTCAAAGGACTAGTGGATGATCTAATCATCATGGCTGCCATCTCATACTAGGCAGATTCGCTTAGGCCTATAAAGGCTCACTCTGGGAACCGGGATGAAGTCAGTACCCTTCCCTCTACCCCAAAACAAACAAACAAAATTCCACAGCTGCTATGAAATAGAGAAGATGGTTCTGCAAAAGAAATTAAGTACTATCGCAAATGGGAAGAATGGATGCTGGGCAGGCACCCAACAACAAATGTGCTCTTATATACTCACATAAGTTTACAGAGGCTTAAAACTAAGTCCAGGGAACCTGGATGGTTCAGTTAAGGGTCTGACTTCAGCTCAGGTCATCATCTCATGGCTCATGAGTTCGAGTGCCACATCGGTCTCTGTGCTGACAGCTCAGAGCCTGGAGCCTGCTTCGAATTCTGAGTCTCCCTTTCTCTCTGCCCCTCCCCTGCTCATATTCTCTCAAAAAAATCACTGCTAGGGATTTACTCAAGGGATACAGAAGTGCTGATGCATAGGAGCACGTGCACCCCAATGTTCAAAGTGGCACTTTCTACAATAGCCAAATCATGGAAAGAGCCTAAATGTTCATCACCTGATGAGTGGATTAAGAAGATGTGGTATATATACACAATGGAGTACTACATGGCAATGAGAAAGAATGAAATATGGCCATTTGTAGGAAAGTGGATGGACCTCGAGGGTGTCATGCTAAGAGAAATAAGTCAGGCAGAGAAGGATAGATATCATATGTTTGCACTCATAGGTCTAACAGGAAAACAGGAGAAACCTAATGGAGGACCAGAGGGAGGGGAAGAGGGAAAGAGAGTTGGAGAGAGAGAGGGACGCAAAACTTGAGAGACTATTGAATTCTGAAAATGAACTGAGAGTTGAAGGGGAAGGGGGGAAAAGAGGTGGTGGTGATGGTGGAGGGCACTTGTGGGGAAGAGCTCTGGGTGTTGTATGGAAACCAATTTGACAATAAACTATTAAATAAATAAAAATAAAGAAATAAACATTTAAAAAAATAAAATAAAACTAAGTCCAAAGGTTATGTTTATCTTTGGTTTTGAGAGATATGTTAAGTCCAAACCTGCAAAAGGTTGGAGATTTTATACTACTTCACATGTGTACAAGTGAGCCTACCATGGTTATATATACACGTGTATGTATATCTATATATATGCATACTGACAGAAACACCAGACTTCAGGATCAGAGAATAGACCAGTTATTACATTTATTACAGCAAAAAGAGCACCCAGAGTAGCATCCTGCATCAGTTCCCCTTACCCCAGTTACCACAGGTGACACACTGGGGACCAGATGTTCACCTGTACCTGCCTTGGGGTTTGTGCCATAAGACAGGATCCTTCAAATTATGAGATTCGTATCTTATACAGGGTGGCTGGCACATGGGCTCCTATCCCTTCTGCTGAGGAAAAAGCAGAGTACTTTAAAACCCTGGAAGATAAGCGAATATCTCTCCAAGAAAGATGAGTTTCCACTTATCTTTGGAGCAATTCACAACCTCTAAGACCTTTGCTATTCAAAAACATGCCCCTTGCTCCAAAAGCCCAGACCCTGCTGAAATAGGAGACATTCATGGAGAACTATCTTCCAAAAGGATCTTAGCAAATTAACCCCCAATCTGGCATCCCCGCCACTGTCTGAGACCGTTCCCTCAACATTTACCACAACACTGTCAAGTTTGTAAGGTAAAACTGTATCTCAAAATGTCATTAAACAAAAGCTTTGTATTTTTTGCTCTAATCTATACTTCTTGCTAATTAAAATTATATATATATATATTTATTATATTTATTTATTACATTTATATATGTATATTTGTTAAATTGTCAACTTAGGCCCTTTGCCCATTTTTCTAGTGTTCTGTTATTTAGCATTGATTTATAGAATTTTAATAATCTTTCCTTAAGATCCTCTGAAAGCAAAGCATGAAGAAAAAGGTTAAGGTAGGCATGATTTATTCAGGAATGTGATCTCATAAATAAGGATAAGGGACAGTAGAATACATGTGGAAGATGGGAGCATCATTACAAAGACCAGTTTTCAAGTTGCAAATGGGAGAAATTCAGATTTTCTGATAAATCTTATAGGATGTGTCTCAGAAAGGAAAAGGGAAGCATTTACCTTTAGGCTCATGTACCCCAATGGTCCAGGTGATCTTGCTGAATGTGAACCTTCCCACACTTCCGGGCACTTATATAAGCTTGAGTGTTGGTAGGATGGTTCCAATGGGTCCCCAAACCTCAGGGTCAGCAAAGCTCCAGGGCAGGAAGAGAGAGACCCACAGCATGGACCTGGGGTGAGCCTATGATCAGATACAGCCTCAAAATCAGTCAAAGGCAGTCCAGAATCACAGCAGCGATTAGATTGCTAGCTGAGGCTGAAAGGATGTGCAACTGTGCACAAAAAGCATGCAGCGTGCTGCCGTGCAGCGTACCAGCTTCCCTATGAATGGACCATTTGTCCTCTTGCTCTGGGTTTTAAATTAGGGTAGGAAAAATCCTCCAATAACTTCTCCGGGATTCTACCACTAAAGTTTTAACCCAGCATCAGAGATGGATACGGAGGTTCAATTAGCATCACTTTGAATTTCTGGCAAAGATTTCAATGGTTCCTCTGAAACACTTCCAGAGGGTATCATTTTATTCAAAATTTCTCTATCCCTTTGTATCTGGTGACAGATTGTACTTATCAGAGTCCATTTGTACAAGTAACAATGTTTAGAGATCCTGAATGTAATCTCAGGCAGCAATAAAGCCTCATAGACAAATCCAAGAAAAGGCCAAACATGCTGTTTTTACTGTTGTATATAAACTGGTTTCAACTTCATGATTCAAAGGGATGAAACATAAAAATGCGATTGTCATCAACAAAAATTATGTATATTTGGAATGAAGCTCTACCCTAGGCCACACTCTAATAACTCAATCTATGGTTGAGATCACCAAGTATCACTACCAAAGTTAAGACCATCTAGTCCCTGAACTAAATTGAGAATATATTTGAAGAAGAATAAAGTCAAACCTGGAGTTGCCCGATTAATTATTCTTTCATATGGACCCTGGGAAAGCTTTAAACATTAAACTTAGGGATTTGCCACAGGGTAAGCAGCTTGTCTGGGCCTAAAGCAATATATTTTCTTTATAGAGTCAAATTTAATGACTGTTGGTGAAAATCAGTCAGAACCACACTAGTTCTGGCTTCCCCATTAGATGCTTTCCAATTTTTGAACAGCCCAAAAAAAACATTGCTGCTTGCCTGGTCTCTCCCCTCTTATCTGGGCATTTGGAATACAGTTCATGGGTCTGAATGAGCACCCTGAACATTTGTTGTAAATCAACATCCCAGGTAGAGATCTTCTGAGACCAGGAACAGACTCAACTAAAGCCCTAAGCAGAACCAGAAACAGATGAAAAACTCTATTTTCTTCACTGGGTCCTGGGTATACACACCTTAATTTTCCTTCAGCTCATTTCTTAGGTTTCCACAAATTCCTCTCTGATCCTAAACTGCAGGGGTTACTCAGTCCCCACAGTTACACCAGAGGAAGGGGGCTCTGGTGGAGAACTGAGTTTCTATCCCTAACTCTGCAGCAACACCATGACCTTCAGAGCTAGCTGTCTTGACACCTGCACATAAAAAGCCTTCCCTTCCATTCCAAGCTGCTTTGGAAAAGCACAGAAGGAAGGAACCACATGGGAAAGGGATACTCTTCCTGACAGTTGCCACCAACTCCCAGGACTTGATTTTCACCTGCTCATTTCTATGGTGCCAACAAGAGTTGGGTACAGAGGCAGGCATTGAATGTACCCTATTTGCTTAAATTCCACTGTGTGCTATCACTAATTGCCCTGGAACCAGGCACAGACAACTACGGAGAGCCCCTGTGCCCCAGAGCCAGCTGAACTTATTGAAATTGGCCAATCCCCAGGGAGCCATGGAAACCTCACTACCCCCACCCAATCTGCCTGCAGTTCTAGTTGGCTGTTACTCTATTGTCTGGTGCAATTCCCTGAATTCTCTCAGGAGTTACAAGTAGCAAAGAGTTGTGCCTTTCATCTATCCCAGTGGGCCATGTTGTTTCCTGCCCCCAAAAGAATTTTTAAACCTTACCAAAAATCTCCGTAGTCATACCACCAATCAAAACCAAATGCAGACTTTTTCTTATCACATTTTTAAAGAATTCCTGGGTGGTTCAGTCAGTTGAGCTTCTGACTCTTGATTTTGGCTCACGTCGTAATCCCCAAAATCATGGGATCAAGCCCCATGTGATGTCAGGCTCCATGTTGAGTGGAGAGTCTACTTAATATTCTCTGTCTCTCCCTCTCTGCCCCTCCCCCTCTCTCACTTGCACTCTTTCTAAAATTTAATTAATTAGCTAATAAAATTTTTAAAAGAATGAAGGCTCATTTTTAAAGGAAAAGCCACAGCCTATTTCCATTTTCTCTGAAATATCAAGAAGGCCACTGGAACCAAGCAATTCAAGCCACCACATCTAAAACACTACTTCACCTATGCCTCAATTCTCAACTTCCCCCTTTGTAGACAAATCTTTTTAAAAAGGAATCTCGTTATGTCATCTTCTTAACCTGAAGATGATGTAATGGTGCATTTTTTTTCCTGTAACTTTTAATTCTTACAATAAACTTTGAAATCTAAAAATAAAAATATGAAGAACAAACAACCACATAGCCTATCCATTACCCTTTCCAGGAACAGGACCTTATCTCTGGAAGCCCTGTGGCAAATGTCCAAGAGTTACACAGATCTAGTATCAGACTCTGCAGGTGCTGAATCTTTCCACTTCCTCTGAAACTTTCAGTTTTTCCACACATATTCTGTTTTGACAAAGAACCATTAGGAATAAATACTTTTTACGGCAACATCCTATAATAAAATGTATTAGCTCATTTCTGCCTTTGGATACTGTCCAGGCATCCAGCATGGGATGAGACTAAGCAAAATCCACAATGGAGCTGGCAAACTGTGTGGCTCACCATGTGAGGATGAAACCAAATCACCTTCCTCCTGGACATTAAACGGGGGGGGGGGGGGGGAGGCCCAACTGAAAAAAGGGCTGGATAATTTATTCTCCTAGAACTTTGGGTGAAGAGTTCTCCCTTCATTTTCCTTCCTAGATACACAGGAAAGCAGCTGACCCTCTCCACGGAACTTTCTCTTTTACCAAGGCCCCATGATCCCACTGCAGATTTCTTCATTTCAAAGATGTGAATATGAGGGAACAGAGCTGCTCTGTCAGTCTATGATTTTTTATGTTTTTTAAACTCTTAACTACAGAGTTTGGAGGGGGAAAATATCAGCTGGAGTTAATGGAATGAAAACAGTGAAAGGTAAACATCAAAGTGAAATCCTAAGGACTGAAGATTTGAATTTTTAAACTTTTCTTCCCCTATTAGACTGAAATGAGGAGGTATTTAAATGGTTTCCCTATGGCTCCTAACTGGCTACATCAGAAGAGCATGTGACTTCTGATCTGGGGGTTATGAGTTCAAGGCCAATGTTGGGTGTAGAGATGACTCAGACAGATAAACTTTAAAAATTTTTTTAAATAAATAAATAGTAAATGGTTTCCCTAAAGAGTATTGGTGTCATTTCTATCTGTCTGGTTTTTTAAGAAAAGTACAGTCAATTAAGGATTGTAGTTGCATAAACAAGGATAGAAATAAAACGCTGAGCATGATACTTGATATACAAGCAACTCTCATATTTATTATTATCATCATCATCTTCATTATTACCATTATTATTTCCCCACAGGGCTTTCCCTACCCACACAAACTTCTATAAATGCTTTCTTAGGCTCAAGTATACTAATCATATCAAACTAACCCTGGCCTAAAAGTCCTTAAGTTTTAGGTCATGACCTTAAAGCAATTAATAGAGAAACTATTTGCCATGTCATCATTTCTCTACAATTCTGTAATGAAAATTAATCATTCTGGACCAAAAAAAATGTGATATGAAGGAAAGTAAGTAGATATCCCTTCTGTCCTAATATGCAGACATCACAGTTTTCCTTTACTATTCAAAGAAAAAAATTCATGAAAAAAATCTTTTGCACTTCTGTCTACACTTGTCAACATTTCTAAAATTGGCAATCAATAACTTAGATGGCCCCAATGGTATACAAGTCATGGAATGTGGTTTGCACTCCACTCTGTGTGCAAATACAACATGTTCTGCTAACAGAAAGTCAGCTGTTGACAGCAGAGCCATTAAAACCTAAGTGATCTTTCATTCCAGATCTCCTTGAAATTATTTTGCCAAGGAAGTGGAGTTGCAGTATCCTCCAGGTTAGGAGGGAGGACATGAAGAAAATAAAAGAAGAAACAGAAGAATTCTTTGAAACTAAACTTGAAAGCTAATATGGTTCCTTGGGTTCATTAGCCTAATAGGTCTTTGGTTGGAAATATTTCCAGTGTAGTTTGCTCTGGTATGATAACTGTATACTATTTTCTTGCCTTTTACAATTTAGTAAGGAAGAGTATTGTCTAGTTTTGTCATTCTGAATTACAATCTATAAATATATATTCTTTAATAACTATTAGGTAAGCTGGAGTTTATAAAGGATCAATTTGGGGAACATTTGTACAATTCTGCTCTACAAATAGCTGAATACAAGTTCAGAGTGGTCTCCCATTATTTTAATTTTGTATTCCTTAAACTACTGATGTGGGATTTTCTGAAAACTTAGCAACATAAATACAAGGCTGTTTTACTACATAATTAATAAATATCAAGATCTCAGAAACAAACTATAAACTAATCAGAACAACTGAGAAAAGATATAATATCTTTTACTTGACTAATACTTCCAAAACTGTAAGGAAATGAAAATTATTGCCTAGAGGGGAAAAAATAGCACAGCTTTTCCTATGTGTTCTAGAGCCTGAGTTTATAAGAAAAGTATGGCAAACTTCCAGGAAGAAAAAAAGATATGGCAGACTATTAGCTGCCCACTAAGAAAGTTCTTCCCTTCTTCTATCAGCTGTAGTTGTAAAATGGCTGCCAAGGCTGGGACTGAACTACCCAATGGCACCCATGCCCTTAGGGGGGGCTCTATGATTAAACTCACAGCTTCACCATTGGACTACAGCAAAAATTATTTAACTTCCATATCACTTGCTTACGTGGCATTCCCTGGCCCCCAAATTTTGCTCTTTCCCCTTTCTTCTCCTTAAGCTACTTGTTGAAAGTCACTTGAAAAGTCACTTGGAAGTCACTTGTTGGCCACTGAAATGCCACAGTTCATCTGGATCATAAAATACCTGCATGGAGTAGAACCAGTTGCCAACCTAAAGAACTTACCCTAGAGAAAGTAAGAGAGAAATTGCAATCTTTCAGCCATTATATTTCGGAATTTCTTTGTTCAAGCAGCTTAGATGATCCTAAATTAACGCAGAAATGTAGGAAATTGGAAATTATGGAAATACAACAACCAGAAGAACCAAGGAGATGGTTTTCCAAATCCTGGCATTACTTAAGAAGCTAACTACCAATGTGAGATACACTTTCTAAATCATTTCAATGTATCTATTCAACAATAAATCATTATTGACTTCATGGCCTGGTGGAAGCCATTTCTGAACTTACTAAAGTTAAGAAAACTCCTTGTGAGGTAAGGTGGGTTTGCAAAGTCTCCTGCTGTCAGATGGCGATGGATGTTTACCCCCAACTCAATTATTTTGGCTTGAGCACCGACCTCCAAGGCACCTTGTTGACTGGTATCAGAAGTGACTTGTCCTTTTATCCTAAAAATATGCTAATTGTACCTTGTGAAGGAACTTATTATAGGCATTTCTTCTTTTGTGTTTATGGGAGCAAATATAACATTTCCCGAGAAATCTGTTTTTCTTCCTCTCAAGAAAACAGGTTATTGACCCCTGCTGACAAAGAACTAACTTTGCCTTTGCTATGCTAAAAACATTGCCTCGTATTTGAATGCTAAGGATACCTTCCTTTCCCATATGATAAGCATCTAAGTCGCCTACATCAATCACTATTAATAAAGATTATGCATGAGTCTTTTACCAATCTATGTTCTAGGAAATTTTTACATACTAAAGAATTTGTCATCAGAAATAATTATTTAAGGCAACTGCCACTTCTGTTTTGTACCCCATACATTTTTTCATAAATAAAGCTGATTCTCTGGTCAGTGCAGAGATGCCTGCCTGGTGATCAGAAAGAAACTTGATGCCCTCTCACTCTCTCTTGCTGACACTGTCCATCCTTCAGGGAACCCTGGATCTGCTGGAGTTGGACTCTGCCAATGACCTTTACGTGGACTATATGGTATGGGTCTACACACACACACACACACACACACACACACACACACACTATAGGATACTCAGAGTAAAGGTGGGTGGGTTAATAAGAAAATACACTGATTGAAATGAAAGAATTTTCCAAGCAGGGGAAAACGGCACAAGAAAGACTAAAAGAACAAACTGAATAGCAAATGACTGAGGAATGTCCTAGGCCATGTTGGAAAGTACCAAGGCATGAGGCTAAAAATGGCAAGATGGTGACACCTGGGGAAGTAGGAATTAGAGGACCTTGAATACCAGGCCCAGGACTTTGTATATGTCATAAGTGATAACAGAAAATCACCGTAAGTTCCTGACCAAGAAAAGCAATGAAATAAAAACAGTTCTTGTGGAATGCTTTCCTTGCCATAGAGAGCAAGGATCTGCAACGCGTGAATGGGAGTTACTGAAATACAATATGGAGATTCCATAGGAAGCTTCTAGTGCCTGCAGAAGAGTGATAGTGCAGATAGGGAAAGAAAGGGTGATTCCAGAATTAATCTAGAGGAAAACCCAGGATTTGCCATATAATAGGATGTGTTTGTCAAAGGAGAAGAAATAGTAGAAATAGCTCTGAGGTTGAGACTGGAGAATGTATTTGCATTGTTACAGTATCATAAGCAAACAGAAATTGGTTTTTGTCTTGGTCTCTTTATAGAACACTGAAATACTCATGGTCACAGATCATTTTTCATCATATTTTTCTTTTGCTTTTCATACAGAGTGAAATATAGCTGGAACTTGTTGTTTCAGTCACCTTATGTCATCTTACCACACATGCAGATATACACACGCAATTTCTCATTTTTTTGAGAGGCGACATATATGGTTTTTATGTACAAACATTTAGCAAGTACCTTCTGTATGATGTTAATTTCTCTTTCCATCATCATCTCCAGTGATCCCAACAAGCACAATAACCTCTAGCCCTTTCAAGTGATTTGCCACTTCTTGAATACTTTTTTCATGCCTCTGTGCTTAGCGCATGATTCTAGGTGATCAAATACTCATCCTTCTCCTGGTTCACCTAGAAAGTGCCAGCTCATTCTTCAAACACAGATCATTGGTTTTTCCTCTGTGATGCTTGATTCACATCCCTTTCTCAACAAGAATTTTTGATACTGAGCTTAATTTAAAAAGAAAAACAAAAAACCTTCAGTACACAGAGATAAAATGTCATGATTTCTTAAGGACCTCACAGTCTAAAGGAGTGACAAGCATACAAATAAGCAATTATAATGCACTATAAGATGTTCTATAATAAAGACAGAGTTTGAACAAGGTAAAGTAGAAAACATTAAGGAAAGAATTATTTTCCTTTCTTTGTGGAATACAGGAAAGTTTTTTCTCATTATAGACTGTACATATTCCTAATTATAACAGTTGCCAAGTTTGTATAATTATTTGTTGTGTCTGTGTGTTATCGAATCCGGTATTGTGACAAGCAGATGCCAAGATGGAATACAAGAAATCTGTTGGTGGTCAAGTTTAGGAAACATAAAGAAAGAAGGAGGATGCCTTGGCAAAGAAATCTCCTATACATGATGCACAGCTGACATCTATGATTGAAAAAGAGAAGGAAATAGTCCCGGGTAGGAAGAACTTCAGACCACAGGGCAGCACTAAGAAAGTCTTGCCCAGGCAAATGAGGAAATTCAGCACCAAGATTACCTGTGTAGGACTCCTGCTTAAGGCAAAAATGGTCAGGGCTAGCACCTCCACCTTTCTCAGTGATTCACTGGGAGCTACTTGGGAGGAGCTTGACTCAGCTTTAAGTCCCCAAAGCACAGCAGTAGTCAGATAACTACAAGGAGCAGCAGGTTCTGTCTCAAAGGGATTGTTAAGAAGCATACCTTCATGGCTGCTCCAGTCTGACTTGCTAATATGCTGAGTTCTTCCAACCCACAGATCAAGTCATGGTCTACTTGTATTTCCAGCATTTATCATAGTACTTAAAACTCAGTAAGTGTACAACAAATGCCTGATGAAATAACATTTTTAAATACAATATGGTGAGTTAGGCATTATTGATGCAAAATGCATAAAAATGTTTTACTTCTTTGATCATTTAAGTCTTATAAAAATATAAATGACACCATTAGGTATCAAAATCTGGGTGACGCAGGAAAAGGTACAGGTAGAGATTGCTACAGATCCATAAATCTTACACAAAATGGGCCCAGTGGCAGGTCTAAAGGCCTGCCAAATTCCAGATTCCCCAAGACATCTGGATAATAGGCTTTTGTTATAGCATTACAAAAATTAACTTAAGAATGTGTTTGGCCCATGCAAGGATAGCTCTGGAGGTTGAGTAAGATAGATAGATATTTAAGGCTACGTGTACTGAGTGTACAGTGCCTGTACCTTTGCAGTCATATTGTACATTGTGCAACTCTGAAATTTAGAAGATCTGACATAATCTTCCTCACTCAAACTTCACAAGTACAACTGTGTGTCTATTAGTAAATTCTATCTGAGGGTTCCATAAACTTAACACCTCCATCTATACTTAAACAGCACTGTGACTTTTCCACTCTATACTCGGATTGAATTCACTTCTTTATGTTCAATTGAGATAATTAAATCTTGTTTAATTTACCCAAGCAGTATCTGCATATGTCTCTTCAGCAAACTAAGCCTATTATTAACATTTTCAGTATAATGCTTATGCAGGTTGGTAGCAACAGTGATATTGATGCAAAACCTTTGAGACCAAGAAAACAAAAGCAAAAAATGAACTGTTAGAACTTTATCAATATAAAAAGTTTCTGCACCATGAAGGAAACAATCAGCAAAAGTAAAAGACAACTATAGAATGGGAGAAGATATTTGCAAATGACATATCTGATAAAGAATTATTATTCAAAATCTATAAATAACTTATCAAACTTAACACACAAAAAGCAAACAATCCAGTTAAGAAATGGGCAGAAGTCATGAATAGACACTTTTCCAAAGAACACATCCAGATGGCTGACACATGAAAAGATACTCAATATCACTCATCATCAGGGAAATACAAATCAAAACCATAGTGAGATACCACCTCACAGCCATCAGAATGGCTTAAATTAACATAGGAAACATGTTGGCAAGGATGTGGAGAAAGGGGAACCCTCTTACTCTGTTAGTGGAAATGCAAACTGGGGTAGGGACTCCAGAAAATAGTATGAATGGTCCTAAAAAAGCTAAAAATAGAATTACTGTATAACCCAATAATTGCACCACTAGGTATTTACATAAAGGATACAAAAATGCTGATTAAAAGGGGCATATGCACCCCAACGTTTATAGCAGATTATCAACAATAGCCAAATTAGGGGGAAAGCACAGATGTCCACTGAGTGATGAATGGATAAAAAAGATATGGTATAGGAATGCCTGGCTAGTTCAGTTGGTTAAGCATCTGACTCTTGATCTCGGCTCAGGTCATGATCTCACAGTTCATGGGATGGAATCCCATGTCAGGCCTTGTGCTGAGAGCACAAATCCTAGTTGAGATTCTATCTCTCCCTCTCTCCCTCTCTCCCTCTCTCCCTCTAGCCCTCTTTCTCTCTCTCTTTCTCTCTCTCTCTCTCTTTCTCTCTCTCTCTCTCTCTCTCTCCCACCTCTCTCTCTCAAAATAAATAAATAAACTTTTAAAAATGAAGATGTGGTGTATACACACAATGGAATATTACTCCTCCATGGAAAAGAATAAAATCTCACCATTTGCAATGACATGGAGGGAGCTAGAATGTATTATACATGAAACAAGTGAATCAGAGAAAGAAAAATACCATATGATTTCACTCATATGAAAAATTTAAGAAACACAACAGATGAATATATAGGAAGGAAATAAAAGAGAGAGGAAGTGAAACCATAAGAGACTCTTAACTATAGAGAACAAATTGAGGGTTGATGAAAGGATATTGGTGAGAAATGGGCTAAATGGGTGATGGATATTAAGGAAGGCACTTGTTATGATGAGTATTGAGTATTATATGTGGGGGATGAATCACTAAATTCTACTCCTAAAAGCAAATTTTACACTATATGTTGTAACTTGGAATTTAATAAAAACTTGAAACAAAAATTAAGAAATTAAAATATAAAAACAAAACAAAAACTCTGAGACCTATTATACCTACATCTCTGAGAAGAAAGTTCTAGATAAGGGAGGGCAGGGAAATAAACCTGTGATGTCTAGTTGCTTTCCTGAACTTCTATGATTTGAGATGAATAAGACCTAGATACAAGTGACACAAGGTAAAACTTTTCAGTGAAGCATAAGTTATATGCCACTGACTTTCAAATCTCTGGGTCATCTGGGTAAAGTGAATAGAAACCTCCTATGGTACAGTAATTCCTGGACATGGTGACATGAGACTCATTAAAAAATGGGGAAAGATAGATGGTATAACAAAGGTGGAGATCAATATAAACATTTATACCACCTTAAGAGTCATATGATGATCTGGATCTGTCCAAAAATGCTTGAAGAAAGAGGTGTAAGACTAGTTCATAAATAAAACTAATAAAGAAGGGGGTGGGCATTATGACCAAAAAAAAGTTGCAGAAATAGAGAGCTTCCCATGATCTAGGTATAGTAAGGAAGTCTTTGCAAAGAATGTTGATCTGTTCATTTATTTTGTCTTCTTCCAAAAAGAATTTGTGGCAGCATATTGGAATATTATATTGAGATAAAATTGTGTAGGGCCTGGAGGCAATAGTATTTCTTTATTATTCTATGAAGAATGTCAGAATTATATTTGATGAATTTCCATCTTTCAGCAAAGTGTGGAGTGATTAGATGTTAAAATAGAGTACACACACACATACACACACACACACACACACAC
>PISW01007969.1:0-80797 GCA_004023785.1 Mungos mungo
ACTTGTGGGGAGAAGCACGTGGTGTTATATGGAAACTAATTTGACAATAAACTATTATAAAAATAAATAAATAAATAAATAAACTTAAAAAAAAAGAAAATAATACTACAATTGATATAAAGGTGCATATATCTTTTCAAATTTGAGTTTTTAGGCTAGATACCCAGAAGTGGAATTCCTGGATAATATGGTAGCTTTCTTTTTTAATGGTAGCTCTATCTTTAATTTTTTGAGAAACCTCCACACTGTCTTCCATATTGGCTGCATCTATTACATTCCCATTAATAATTCACAAGGGTTCTCTTTTCTCCATAGCCTTGCCAAAACCTGTCATTTTTTTATCTTCTTGATAATAACCATTCTGACAGATGTGAAATATCTCATTGTGATTTTAATTTGCATTTTTTTGACGATTGATGATATTGAGCATTTTTTCATACGTCTTTCATTTGTATGTCTTCTTAGAAAAAAAAGTAGTCAGATCCTATGCCCACTTTTTAAATGGATTGTTTTGTTGTTGAGTTGTATAAGTTCTTTGTACTTTTTGGATATTAACCCCTTATCAGATATACACTTTGCAACTATCTTCTCCCATTCAGTAGGTTGTCTTTTCATCTTGATGGTGATGATTTCCTTAAATATATAGACTTTTCTTGGTTTTATGTAGTCCTATTTGTTGATTTTTGCTTTTGTTTCCATTGCCTTTGGAGAAAGACCCACACCACCACCCCCACCACCAAAAAAAAAAAAAAAAAAAAAAAAAAAAAAAAAAAAAAAAAGATCCCTGTTAAGGAGCTTAGCAACTCTGTTTTCTTTCTTCTGGTTTTCTGGTTTCAGGTTTTACATCCATGTCTTTAATCCATTTTGAGTTAATTTTTGTATATGGGGTAATATACTACACTTAATTCTTTTGCATTTAACTATCCAGTTTATTCAACATCATTTATTAAAGAAACTGTCTTACCCCATTGTATATTCTTGTCCCCTTGTTGCAAATAAATTGACCATATATGCTTGGTTTTATCTCTAGGCCCTTTGTTGTGTTCCATTGATTTATGTGTCTTTCTTTATGCCAATGCCATACTGTTTTGACTGCAATAACTTGGTAGTATACTTTGAAATCAGTGAGTGTGGTACCTCCAGCTTTGTTTTTTCTAAAGAATGTTTTGGCTATTGGAGGTCTCTTCTATTTCCAAACAAATTTTAGAACTATTTATCCTATTTCTGTGAAAAATATTGGAATTTTGATAGAGATTGCATTGAGTATGTAAATTGCTTGGGGAGTACAGATCTTAAAAGGCTAATCAGTACTAATCTTCCAACCAGTGAGCATGAACTATATTTTCATTTATTTGTATCTTCTTTTTCTTTTATTATTATCTTATAGTTTTCAGAGTGCAGGTCTTCCACCTTCTTGCTTAAATTTATTACAAGGTATTTTATTCTTTTTGATACAATTGTAAATGAGATTTTTTTCTTGATTTCTTTTTCTGAGAGTTTGTTATTACTATTGAGAAACACAACAGATTTTTTATATTAATTTTGTATCTTGCACCTTTATGGAATTCATTTGTTCTAATCATGTTTTGGTGGAGTCTTTGGTTTCTTCTATACAATATCATGTCATCTGCAAATAGTAACTGTTTTACTTCTTCCTTTCCAATTTACTTGCCTTTTATGTATTTTTTCACCTAATTGTTGTGGCTAGGATTTCCCATACTATACTGAATAAAAGTAGTGAGAGCAGACATCCTTGTCTTATTCATTATCTTTGAGGAAAAACTTTCAGCTTTTCACCATTGAGTATAACATTAGCTGTGGATTTCACATATATGCTTTTACTATGTTAAGATATGCTCCCTTTTAAGATTAAAAAACATAATTTATATGAGGGAGATAGCACAAGCAGGAGGGAGGGGGAGAGAGAGAGAGAGAGAGACAGAGAGAGAGAAAGAGAGAGAGAGACCACACAGAGTCTTGAACTCAGAGGTGTGAGATCATGACCTGAGCTGAACCACCCAGGCACCCCTAAGATTTTTTTCAATTTTGTCAAATGCTTTTCATGTATTTATTGAAATGATAACATGATTTTTACATTTCATTTTGTTAATGTGGTCTATCATGTTTATCAGTTTATGAGTGTTCTATTATCCTTGCATCCCTGGGATTGACACCACTTGATGATAATATATGATTGTTTTAATGTATTGTTGAATTTGGATTGCTAATATTTTATTGAGGACTTTTACATCTATGATCATGGTAGGATTTGAATTGCTGATTCAATCTCCTTACTAGTAAATGTAAAATTAAGATTTTTTATTCTTAATGATTCAGTTTTGGAAGATTATAAATGTTTAGGCATTTATCCATTTCTTTATTGTTGTCTAATTTATTGGTATATAATTGTTTGTAATAGTCTCATATGGTCTTCTGAATTCCTGTGGTACTAGTTGTAATTCTATTTCTGATTTTATTTATTTGAGCCCTTTCTTTTATTCTTGTGAGTCTAGCTAAAGTTCTGCCAATTTTCTTTATCTTTTTATAAAACCAGATCTTTTAAAAAATATTTATTTATTTTTGAAGAAAGCACAAGCAGTGGAGGGGCAGAGAGAAGGGGACAGAGGCTCTGCACTGACATGCTGACAGCCATGAGCCCAATGTGGGTCTTGAACTCAGAAACCATGAGATCATGACCTGAGTCGAAATTAGATGGTCAACCACTCAGGTGCCCCTAAAGTTCAGATCTTTGTTTCATTGATCTTTTACATAGTCTTCAGTCTCTACTTCATTAACTTTTGGTCTGGTTTTTATTATTTCCTTCCTTCCACTAACTTTGGGCTTTGTTTTTCCTTCCTTTTTTAGTTCCTTTAGGAATAAAGTTAAATGATTTATTTG
Organism: Mungos mungo; assembly: GCA_004023785.1. Taxonomy (NCBI): domain Eukaryota; kingdom Metazoa; phylum Chordata; class Mammalia; order Carnivora; family Herpestidae; genus Mungos; species Mungos mungo. The sequence goes on from PISW01007969.1 coordinate 2,899, forward strand.
AGATTTCTCATGTTTCTTGAGGTAGACTGCTACTACTGCTAACTTCCCTCTTAGAACTGCTATTCCCACATCCCACAGACTTTGATATGTCATATTTCTGTTTTCGTTTCTCTCTAGGTATTTTTAAGTTTCTTCTTTGGTTTCTTTTATGATCCAGTAGTTCAGTAACATGTTTAATCCCCAAGCATTTGTAGCTTTTCCAGTTTTTTTCTTATAATTGATGTCTAGTTTCATACCATTGTGATCATAAAAGATGCTTGATATGATTTCAGTCTTTTTGAATTTGATGAGACTTGTTTTGTGGCCTAACATATGATCTGTCTTGGAAGATATTCCACAGGTATTTGAGAAGAATATATATTCTGCTGCTTTTGTATGGAATTTTCTGTGTATATCTACAAAGTCCATCTGGTCTAATGTGTCCTTTAAGGCCAATATTTCCTTAATGGTTTGTCAGGATGATCTATTTATTGGTGTAAGTGGAGTGTTAAAGTCTTCCACTATTACTGCATTGCTGTCAATTTCTCCTTTTAGGTCTGTTAATATTTGCTTAACTTACATATTTTTATTTTACTGTATTGGGTTCATATATATTTATAAATGCTTTGTCTTCTTGCAGGATTGGCCCTTTTATCATTATGCAGTGCTTTTCTTTATCTTTATTAGTCTTTGTTTTAAGATGCATTTTGTCTGACATGGGTATGGCTACACTAGCCTTCTTTCTTTTCCCATTTGCATGGAATATCTTTTCCATCCCTTAACTTTCAGTCTGTGTATCTTCTTACTTCTGCAATAAGTCTCTTGTAGGCAGTATATAAATGCTTCCTTTTTATTCATTCAGATACTCTATGTCATTTGATTGGAGAATTTAGCCCATGTACATTTAAAGTAATTATTGATAGGTATGTACTATTGCCAATTTATTCATTGTTTTCTGGATGTTTTTGTAGCTCTTGTCTATTCTTTTCTACTTCTCTTTCACTCTTCCTTTGTGGTTTGATGACTTTCCTTAGTGTTGGTTAGAATCCTTTCTCGTTTTCTTTTGTATATTTACTATAGTTCTTTGTAATTGTCACGAGGTTCACATATATCATCCTATGTATATAATAGTCTAGTTTAAGTTGATAGAAACTTAAATTTGAAAACATTCCAAAATTGGATTTTTTATGTTTCTGATGTCACTTATTACATCTTTTTGTATTTTCTTATTTTTGTTTTTGATGCCACTTCTTACATCTTTTTGTAGATTCCTTACCTAATTATTATAGTTTTAGTTAATTTTACTCCTTTTGTCTACAAATTTCTTAATAGCTTTATAAGTGATTAACCTACCTTTACTTTATATTTACCTTTTCCAGTGAGATTTTTACTTTTGTATGTTTTATTCATATTAGTTAGTGCCATTTCTTTTCACCTTAAAGAAGTCTCTTTAATATTTCTTGCATGGCCAAATTAGTAACAATGAATGCTTTTAGCTTCTGCTCATCTAGAAAGCTCTTTATCTCTTTTTCAAATCTGATTGATCACCTTGCCAGGCAGAGTATTCTTGGTGTGAAGTTATTCCCTTCAATGCTTCAAATATATCATTCAACATCCTTTTTGCTTGCAAAGTTTTTGCTGAAAAATCTGCTGATAGCCTTATAGGGTTTTCTTAATATGTAACAATTTGGTTTTTACCTTGTTGTTTTTAGATTCTTTATCTTTAACTTTTGACATTTAATTATAATGTATCTTGGAATGGAACTCTTTAGGTTCATTTTATGTAAAACTCTCTGGATTTCCTAGGCTTATATGTCTGTTTCCTTTCCTAGGTTAGGAAAGTTTTTAGCCATTATTTCTGCAAGTAAGTTTTCTGTCCCTTTCTCTTTGCTCCTTCTGGGACCTCTAAGATGAAAATATTATTCCACTTACTATTATCCCAGAGTCCCCTTAAGTTATTGCTATTATTTTCCTTCTTTCCTTTTGTTGCTCTGTCTGGTTGAGTTCTACAGCTTTATCTTCTAGTTCACTGACCCACTTCTGTTTCATCCAATCTGCTGTTGAACCCCACTAGTGTATTTTTAAGTTTAGTTATTGCATTCTTAAACATTGTGACTTCTTTTTGGTATTTTCTTAAGTTTCTACCTCTTTCTTGAAGTCCTTATTGTGTTCATCATTTCTTCTCCCAAATTCATTGAGCATCTTTATGGTCATTACTTTGAATCCTTTATCAGGTAGATTATTTATCTCCACATCACTTAGTCCTATTTCTGAGGCTTTGTCTTGTTCTCTTGTTTAGAACATATTCATATTCTCATTTTGCTTGATTTTCTCTTTATTTTTATGTATTGTATGAAAAAAATACCTCTCATTCTTGAAAGAGTAGCCTTGTATAGATGATGATCCTTCTCATTCAACCTTGGCCTAGTATTTGATTGTCTCTCAAATCTTTGTGATTATCTAAATAGCCTGATTTATTCTTGATATGCCCCCATTGTTGAGAGTTTGCTAAGATCTGTCAGTGTTTCAAGGGGAAGAGTCTCATTCAGCATTTACTTTCAGGCTGATTGGAAGCCATACCCTCAGGCAGCAGCTTTTAAACTATTCAAATATATAGTGCTGTGGAGTTACAATCATAATCTCTGTTGGCTTCCAGAGCAGGAGATATGGAGGTGTCCCCTGGTTGATAGTTGCAGTAAGTGGGGCTCTGGAAGAGTGTATAAGCAGGAGAGGGGCCAAGATGGCAGAGATATATGGAAGTTTTTTAGGGTCTTTCATCCCTGAAATGCAGCTAGATCGACACCAAACCATCTTGCACATCTAGAAAATTGATCTGAAGATTAACTCAACAACCTATAGAACTTGAACCACAAAACTTGGCAGGTATGCAGCAAAGAGAGGTGAACTGGAAGACAGAGAAGCCATGGAGGGTAGGGAGGGATTTTGCTTACAGAGAGGATGGAGAGAGGGGCAGAGTACAGGAAAGGCACTCCCCCCCAAAGCAGCTGGAGAGAAAGAGAAAGAGTAGAAACACCTAAAAGGAAATTAAATTAAGTAGGGAAAGAGGAGTGGGTTTGGATACAAATAAGACTCTATGAACAGGGGAGTGCAGAGTATGAAACTCCACAGCTCAATACCTGATGGAGCACTGGTCAAAAGGGTGAATCCCCAGGAGCAGATAGGTCCAAGGGGTCCTTGACCACACAAGGAGAAGAGGTCACCTTGCCAAGAAGACATTTGGTAGAGGCTGTGTGGTTTCCCCACAGACAAAGGTCCCAAATGACCCCAAAGAACAGCCATGCTTCCTGGTGTGAAAACAAGAATATTAAGAGGTGGTGAAGCCTGATAGTAGATGTGTGTTGTGATTTACGATGATCCCTGAAATGCTGCTGCTACATGATTGTAGGGGGATGGGCTGGCACCCAGCCACAGTGTCTGGGCATCTGCTTTGGTGCAGTCATGGGAGCATTCCTGGAGATGGGCAGGCATTATCCATTGCTCAGCAAGACTCTCCCCCAGAGGATCTGAATAAGTCAAAGCCACAGGGTCCTAAGAAGTTTCCAAACCCCATCTGAGCTAAAATTAGGGAGGAAGGTGCTGCCTGGCAGGCTGATGATTTGGCCACAGATAGGGTAGAAGTAAGGAATAGATGGAGGTGAGACAAAGGAGGGGTGCTTGATTACCAGTCAGAGAGAGCACAGAATTCTGGTACCAGAGACTGGGTAGATGGGTGACACCATTGTCACCCTTCCAGTGCATGTACATGCCACAACAATCCACATCAATAAGCTAAGCAGCACCATCTAGTGGAGAATGGAGTCATTACACCAAGCCCAATCTGACTGCATTGACCACGCTTTAGAGGAATACCACAAGGCTCTCCACCTGCTTAGTTTATAGACTATACACTGCTTCATAGTTTGACCTATAGGGGAAACTGGATATAATCCCAATCATACTTTACTCTGTTCACTGGTCAATATATTCAGTTTCTTTTTCTTTTGTTATTCTTGAATAGAGAAAGAGAAAAATTTGTTTTTATTTTCCATTTTCATAAAAAAGATTTTTCTTTAATTTTTTTCTACAATTTTTTACTTATTTGAAAATTTTTATTCCATTTTACTTTCATAATTTCATTTTAGGGTATTTCATTGTAGTCATTTTTAATTTTCTTTTTATTATTATAATTAAAAAAATTTTAATAGTTTATTGTCAAGTTGTTTTCCATATAACACCCAGTGCTCTTCCCCACAAGTGCCCGTCTCCATGGAATGTTTTACCATTTCTTTGTGTCTTCTCCAATTTCTTTCATAAGCTTTTTATAGTTTTCAGCATACAGGTCTTTTACATCTTTGGTTAGGTTTATTTCTAGGTATTTTATGGTTTTTTGTGCAATTGTGAATGGGATCAGTTTCTGTTAACTCTCTGGATGTCCTCTTTGGAGAAGTTTCTATTCATGTCTTCTGCCCATTTCTTCACTAGATTATTCATTTTTCGAGTGTGGAGTTTGGTGGGTTCCTTATAGATTTTGGATACTAGTCTTTTATCCAATATGCCATTTGCAACTATCTTTTCACATTCGGTCAGTTGCCTATTAGTTTTTTGATTGTTTTCTTTGCAGTGCAGAAGCTTTTTATCTTGATGAGGTCCCAATAGTTCATTTTTATTCTTGATTCCCTTGCCTTTGGGGATGTGTCAAGTAGGAAATTGCTGTGATTGAGGTCAAGGAGGCTATTTCCTGCTTTTTTTCTCTAGGGTTTGATGGTTTCCTGTCTCACATTCAGGTCCTTCATCTATTTTGAGTTTACTTTTGTGTATGGTGTAAGAAAGTGCTCTAGTTTCATTCTTTTGCATGTTGCTGTCCAGTTCTCCCAGCATCATCTGTTTAAAAGGCTGATTTTTTTTCCCATTGGATACTCTTTTCTGCTTTGTCAAAGATTAATTGGCCATACTTTTGTGGGTCCAGCTCTGGGTTCTCTATTCTATTCCATTGGTCTATGTGTCTGTTTTTGTGCCAATACCATACTGTCTTGATGATGACAGCTTTGTAGTAGAGGCTGAAGTTTGGGATTGTGATGTCTCCCGTTTTGGTTATCTTCTTCAATATTATTTTGGCTATTCAGGGTTTTTTGTGGTTCCATAGGAATTTTAGGATAATCTGTTCTAGCTTTGAGAAGAATGCTGGTGCAATTTTAATTGGGATTGCATTGAGTGGGTAGATTGCTTTGGGTAGTAATGACATTTTAACAATGTTTATTCTTCTGATCCATGAGCATGGAATGTTTTACCATTTCTTTGTGTCTTCTCCAATTTCTTTCATAAGCTTTTTATAGTTTTCAGCATACAGGTCTTTTACATCTTTGGTTAGGTTTATTTCTAGGTATTTTATGGGTTTTTGTGCAATTGTGAATGGGATCAGTTTCTTGATTTCTCATTCTGTTGCTTCATTATTGGTATATAAAAATGCAACCGATTTCTATACAATGATTTTGTACCCTGCGACTTTGCTGAATTCATGGATCAATTCTAGAAGGCTTCTGGTAAAGTCGATTGGGTTTTCCATAGAGTATCATGTCATCTGCCCAAAGTGAAAATTTGCCTTCTTTGCCAATTCTGATGCCTTTTATTTTCTTTTGTTGTCTTATTGTTGATGGTAGGACTTCCAGCACTGTGTTAAACAACAGTGGTGACAGTGGACATTGCTGTCGTCTTCCTGATCTCAAAGGGGACAGCTCTCAGTTTTTCCCCATTGAGGATAACATTAGCTGTCGGCTTTTCATAGATTGCTTTAATAATGTTTAAGTAAGTTCCTTCTATCCCGACTTTCTCGAGGGTTTTTTATTAAGAAAGGATACTGTATTTTGTCAAATGCTTTTTCTGCATCTATCGACAGGCTAATATGGTTTTTATCTTTTTTTTGTTGTTTATTTGATGTATCGCATTGATGGATTTGCGAATATTGAACCTGCCCAGTAATCCAGGAATGAATCCCACTTGATCATGATGGATAATACTTGTTTTGTGCTGTTGAATTCGATTTGCTAATATCTTTTAGAGCATTTTGCATCTGTATTCATTAAGGATATTGGACTATCGTTCTCTTTTTTTGTTGGGTCTCTGTCTGGTTTGGGAATCAAAGTGATACTGGCTTCGTAGAATAATTTTGGATGTTTTCCTTCTATTTCTATTTTTTTTGGAATAGCATGAGAAGGATGGGAGTTAACTCTGCTTTAAATGTCTGATAGGCTTCCCTTGAGAAGCCATCTGGTCCTGGGCTTTTATTCGTTGGGAGATTTTTGATAACTAATCACTGATATGGGTCTGTTCAGATTTTCTATATCTTCCAGTTTGAGTTTTGGTAGTGGATGTGTTTAGGAACTTGTCCATGTCTTCTAGATTGTCCAGTTTGTTGGCATATAATTTTTCATAGTAATCGCTGATGATTGCTTGTATTTCTGAGGGATCAGTTGTAATAGATCCATTTTCATTCATGATTTTGTCTATTTGGCTGTTCTCTCTTTTCATTCTGAGGATCCTAGCTAGAGGTTTATCAATTTTGCTTATTTTTCAAAAAACCAACTCTTGGTTTCATTGATCTATTTGATTGTTTTTTGGATTTTATATTGTTTATTTCTGCCATGATCTTTATTATTTCTCTTCTTCTGCTGGGTGTGAGGTGCTATTGCTGCTCCTTTTTTAGTTTCCTTAGGTGCTTTGTTAGATTTTGAATTTGTGCTTTTTCTATTTTGTTGAAATAGATTGCAAATATACTTTCCTCTTAGGACTGCCTTTGTTGTGTCTCAGAGAGTTTAAATTGTTGTATTTTCATTTTCATTTGTTTGTATATATTTTAAAATTTCTCCTCTAATTGCCTGATTTGCCCAATCATTCTTCAGTAAGGTGGTTTTTAACCTACACATTTTTGGAGTTTTCCAGATTTTATACTGTGGTTGATTTCAAGTTTCATAGCATTGTGATCTGAAAGTGTGCATGGTATGATCTCAATTCATTTGTATTTATGGAAGGCTGTTTTATGTGATCTATCTTGGAGAATGTGCCATGCGCACTTGAGAAGAAAGTGAATTCCCTAGCTTCAGGATGCAGTTTTTAATATATCTATTAATTCCATCTGTTCCAGTGTGCCATTCAGGTCCATTGTTTCTTTAGTGATTTTGTGTCTGGTTCACCTATCCATTGTTGTAAGTGGAGTCTTAAAATCTCCTGCAATAAGCACATTTTTATCAATAAGATTGTTTCTGTTTGTGATTAGTTGTTTTATGTATTTGGGTGCTCCCAAATTCGGCACATAGATGTTTATAATTGTTAGCTCTTCCTAATGTAGAGAGGCTTTAATTATTATATAATGTCCTTCTTCATCTTTTGTTACTGCCTTTACTTTGAAGTCCAGTTTGTCCAATGTAAGTATGGCTACTGCTGCTTTCTTTTGACTTCCTGTCGCATCATAGATATTTCTCCATCCCTTTACTTTCAATCTGAAGGTGTCTTCAGGTCTAAGGTGAGTCTCTTGTTGACAATAAATAGATGGATTTTGATTTTTTTTATCCATTCTTTTACCCTGTGTTTGATTGGAGTATTCAGTCCATTTATATTCAGTGTTATTATTGAAAAAATGTGGGTTTAGATTCATTGTGTTCTCTGTGGAGCTCATGTTTGTAGTGATGTCTCTGGTGCCTTATATTCCTTGCTACATTTCCCTCATAGAGACCCTCTTAGGATTTCTTATTGGGCTGGTTTGGAGGTGATGAATTCACCCAATTTTTGTTTATTTGGGAACACCTTTGTCTCTCCTATTTTGAATGACAGACTCGCTGGATAAAGGAGTCTTGGTTGCATATTTTTCCTATTCATCACATTGAAGATTTCCTGCCATTCCTTTCTGGCCTGCCAAGTTTCAGTAGATAGGTCTGTAACCACTCTGACAGGTTTCCCTATGCCAACTAACTTGAATATAAATTAAAAATAAGTATATATATTTTTAAATTTGTGTAAGCTTCTGGGAAGTCTCATCAACCTCTAGCAAGGCCAAGAGGGTGTGCAAATGTGGTATATCTCTGCTTATATTCCCTGAAAGCACTCCTACCCTCTAGATGTGTGGAATACCTAAAACTTGTCCCTCAGGCTGAAGCTCCAGAGTAAGTAAGTAAGTCTTTTTCATAGGAAAACCGGGGTTTGCTGTCTGTGCACTGCCCAGGGCTGATGGCCTGTCAAGAAATGTCTTTCCAGTTATTACAGTATTGGCCACCAGGGTCAGGCAACTAGTGTGTCCCCTGTATGGACTGAACATGCCCATTGGTTTGGGTAAAGCCACTAGAGAGTACAGGGGGTGGACCACATTCACCAGCTTCAGAAACGCAGTGGGCAAATGTCTTTACCACATGCTCCCACAGGCTTCAGGAATGTAGTGCAAGAGTACCTTGTCGGTGCTCACACTCCAGCTTTAAGCTGAATGCTGGAATGTGGTGACTACTTGCTCTTGCTCACCCCAGTCAGGAAGTGGGGAAGCACTACAACAGCATGTGCTCTTTGGCCTCAGCCAGTGTTATGACAACTTTCCTCCTCCCCCCACCAACGGCAAGTTGGTGAGAGGGTGCTGTATCTGAGTTCACCTGCCCGTGCTTGCAGGCTATGTGGAGAGTGCAAAAACTGTATCCACTAGCGTCTCCATTTCCAGGAAATACCTCAGTTGTCCCGTCCCTCCAGCCTATACATCCAGATCAGCAAGTGGAGTCCCTCACATAGAGTCTAGGTGCTTTTCAAACTGCTGTGTGTTTTTGTTTTTTCGTGTTCTTTTTTTTTTTTTTTTTTTTTTTTTACTGTGTCTTGGGGCAAGTAAGGCCACATGTGAGTTCTCCAAGAAGAGAATCTCAGTTTCTTTTTGCATTTTGGGACCTGTGATGTCAGGTCCATTGATTTTCCAAGCCAGATTTCTGGGGCCTTGTATTTCCAGTTGGTTCCCAAAGACTGGGGCACCCAATGTGGTATTCTAACCCCTCACTCCTCTGGTAACTCCACATTCATCTGGTAACATCCCTCCCTATTCTATGTTGCTATGTCAGGGGTTGGGTTTTTTGTGACTGTATTTTTGCCTCTCCTACCCATCTTAATGTGGTTCTTTTATCTTTGTTGTATCTTTTTGTTGTTATTATCTGTTTTGGAAAGCAGTTCATCTAGTTTTCATATCTATTTCAGAAGGAAATGATCCATATGTAGCTGTAGATTTGATGTTTTCATGGGAGAAGGTAAGTTTATCACCTAAAACTTCCTCCAAAAATGTCAATATGAACAGTGCTGGAGGTGAATTTCAACTTTGAAGAGAGCCAAATTGTAATGTGTGGGGGCAGAAGACTGTGAGTTGCGGATGGGAGTGGGGATTGCATGTGAGATAATTCTGATATGAGTTGGAAATTTTAAAAACACAGAACATAAAATATATAACTGCTTATTAAATTTTGAGATGGAGACGAGGAAGGCAGAAAGTAGGGAATTTTGAATGCTGAAAGTATTGTAATTCTATTGGCTCTTTACATGCAATTAAAACCTGCCAAAATCTCACCCACTCAGATCTCCTTCCTTTGGCGATTTGGTTCTCTGCCAAACATTGGGTAATAAGTAGAATCTGCAAGTCCTCTGAACACAGTGCTGCAGCTTTTCAGAGGAAAAAATCAAAACAAGATTACACGGTAAGAATAAAACTAATATTTTGGTAGAATTTTTTTCTCAGGTTTGGCAAAATAAGACCTTGGGAATCATGGAGAAATATTTTATTTCTAAAAAATAGAGAATTAGGCTGAATTGTTGCTATTTATTAACAATACCATCAAAAGTTGGAAATAATAATAGTTGCTACTAACATAATTGCATTTTAATTTCCTTTGGGTGATTTGGAAAATTATTAATAAATTGCTAAAATTGATTATCAATAGTCTTTATACTAAGTTTTTCTCCTTTGGCACAAAACTTTATGAAACAAGTTGATAATTGTACTTCCAAGAAAAATCTACCCCTGTTGTTTACCAGTGGTTTCAAAAAAGGAGGACAAGTAGAAGAACTGAGAGAGATCATCCCTTCAAAGTCATCTACTCAAAAATAAACTGTTTTTGAAAAAATAAGTAATTGACACCCTAAACGACTAAATGAGTAAATTCAAAACTTATTATTTTGCTACTATTCTTCATTTAGGCAATTTCATTTAAAGATTGAGTTTTTCTCTTTATTTGTTGCTGTCTGCCTCATGGCAAGTTTTCCTCCTTGCACTTTTCTCTGCCTTATCTTTCCACACATTAATACATGCCACCAGACTATTTTAATAAAGAAAAAGGCACAAATCCAAAAGTACTATTGTTGCACAAAATTGATTCCAGAAGGTCTTGGAAATTTGAGAGTTTAGGAGTAAGTGTGGTTGGCTCTTCCTGACTCTCACTCCCTCCTAAGCACTGTGCTTCTTTAGCTTGAAACATTCCTGTATACGGTGGTCCTATGCTGTTCCCAGTATCCCTACCTATTGCTTCTCACATTTGTCTTTAGAATACGTGACGTTCCTCTTAAAATTTTGTCCTTAAAAGAGCATGTCTCTGTATTCATAAAACTTCAGAATCCTCTATTTCCCAAAGAATCACCTTATTGAGTAATATGCTTAAATAATTAAGAACTCTTTGAACAAGCATCACTCTGGAGCCTCAAATTTCACATTTTCTCCACTCTTATCTGAAAAGATCCTAGATTTCCCATCAATCTTTGGCTGGTAGCTACATAATTTATTTTCTCAGCAATGACCTAGATATTTTTTCTATTACCCGTAACTGTTTAACTTACAATGACTATAGTCTGAATGTACTTCTTTCTCTTTCCCATTTATAGAGATGGAAGGATTCTTAGGAGACTTTTTTCTTAGGGTTTGAAACAGGGCTAAAAGTAAGGCGAGAGATTGAGAAATGGGAGCTGCCACTCCTGATTAAGGTCTGCAGAGGGTTAAAAAAACAGAGCTTACAACTACTTCTGGGAATGTGTGTGAGACCTAACTGTAAAAAGTTAACTCATGGGGGAATTAAATCATTATCAGCAAATACTGTTGGGTGTGTGTATGTTTAGCACTGAAGGGAGAAAAAATAAACGCCAAGGAAAATTTATGTGAGTAAATTTGACAGATCAAGGCCTTTTTTGGAGACACTCATGCAGAATTAAATCTTTACAAGGAAGTACTGCAGAAATGACAGCTTTAGGGTGAAAAAATTCAGGGAATTTTTATGCCAATAAATCTGGTAGCATGAGGTCATTTTTGGAGATGTGAGTGCAACTGTGCCAAAATCAATGTATCTTTCTTTCAACAAGTTGAAATTTTGGCAGACATGGTAGGAATCAAGAGTGTTAGAATCTTTGGTCTTTATATTACAGCTTGTAAAAGGGGCATTTAGAAACAGTAAGAGCAAAAATAATCTCATTGAAGAACAGAATGAAATCTTCACTTGTGGAGAAGAGCGCTGGGTGTTATATGGAAACCAACTTGGTAATAAATTATTTTTTAAAAAATGCTTGGTTCAAAGACTTCAGAAAATCATGGTGAAACCTGTAATTTTTTTTCAGCTTCCTTCTGGTTTCTTTGGTGCTGGCATCTGCATGCAAAAGGAAGCTTTAAGAGGAATAGCCTCACAGGGCAGGCAAAGTTCATTATTGCAGGATAATAATGGGAAAATAAGGAGTTTGGGGCACTTCCTCCCTAAAACAGACTCCTGGCACATACTTGCATGTTGGCCTTGTTGCTGTCGGTAGATCATGCTGTGTCTGTGAACATTTTTGTTTCTGTTTTTGCTTTAAGGCAAGAGTGCAACATAGCATAATAGTAAAAATACACATATTTTTTGAGCCAGACAGGCTTTAAATCCATCATCTATCATTGACTACCTCTGTGACTTGAGATCTCACTTAACTTTCCTGACCCTGAATTTTTTCCCTCTGGTGCAAAATATAAAAATAAACAAGCAAATAACAACAAAAAACCATCCTACCTTAGACAGGTGTTTTGATACGTATAAAGATAAAGCAAGTCAAAAGTAGTCATTAAAGGTAACTTATTAATCACTGAACATCTACTAAATGTAAGATATTACCACCCTCAAAAACAGTGTGGAAGTTCCTAAAAAAAATTAACAATAGAACTCCCCTATGACCCAGTAATAGCACTGCCAGGAATTTACCCAAGGGATACAGGAGTGCTGATGCACAGGGACACATGTACCCCAATGTTCATAGCAGCATTTTCAACAATAGCCAAATCATGGAAAGAGCCTAAATGTCCATCACCTGATGAATGGATCAAGAAGATGTGGTTTATATATACAATGCAATACTACATGGCAATGAGAAAGAATGAAATCTGGCCATTTATGGCAATGTGGATGAAACTCGAGAGTGTCATGCTACGTGAAATAAGGCAGACAGAAAAGGATAGATACTAAACGTTTTCACTCATAAGTGTAACAGGAAAAACTTAACAGAGGACCATGGGGGGGATGAGCACTGGGTGTTACATGGAAACCCACTTGACAATAAACTATAAAAGAGAAAAATAAGTGTAAGATATTTTCCCCACATTATCTCATTTAATCCTCAGCACTTCTTTGAGATAATAACATTCTCCATTTATAAAGTTAAGCAAGTAACATTTGGAAAGATAATGTAATCAGCAAATTTCAAACTAGAGTTAAAATCTAGAATTAAGTCCCATGAAGGAAAATGACGAAGACAGAAGATGGATTCCAAACAACTTCACTTAATATGACCTTAATCTTTTTGTAAAGCCATTTTCAATTCAAAGTTTCCATTATTTTCAAATACAAAAACAGTGAGATGACATTAAAACCATCCACCTATTTTTTTGGGTCTACACTCATTGCCATCTGAAGAAAAGTTTCCCTGCCAGCCACCATTTTCTTACGTTATTTTCTTTGTCCATTCCCATTGATTGGTATTGCCAGAACCCACTTGGCTTTTAATTAGCACAACAGTCTACATCTAATTCCTCTTCCCTCCGAATATCTAATAAGTTAGATGATTCCCACAACTTTCCCTCATTATACTAGTACATCTGAAACCTTTGGCAATCATGTTTTGCTCATTACTTCTCTTGAATTTCCTAGCAAAGATTTAATGCTTTCTTAAAGAGTTTGATAGCTCTGCATTGTTTGCCTGTCTGCTGTGTTCAATATCAACCACTCTAACTTCTTAGCCTGTTGGCTCTATCCGTGGCAATAAGAAATGCTATCAAGCAGTTTATATTTTTTTAAAGAAATTATATGCTTTTTAAAAGTTTCAGATGTAACTTGAAAAGGAAAGAAGAAAGAAAGAAAGAAAGAAAGAAAGAAAGAAAGAAAGAAAGAAAGAAAGAAAGAAGGAAAGAAGGAAGAAAGAAGAAAGAAAGGAAGGAAGAAAGAAAGAAAGAAAGAGGAAAGGAAGGAAGAAAGAAAGAGGGAGGGAAGAAGAAAGAAAGAGGGAAGGAAGGAAGGGAAAGAAAGCTTCCATACTGTTAATTTTTAAATTTCTCTTAATAATCAAATTTAATATCATCTAATACATGATACAGTTTATCACTAAGTGGCTATTTGGTTGTGAAAAATGTCTCATGGTTTATCCAGGGATGATGATTTTCATGTATGTTCTGATGTCCTGGAATGGCATGAGCAGAAATAAATAGGAAAAGAACCAGCCACGTGGAGTATGCCCACTGAATAGCGACATTAAGAAAGACTCTCATTTTAGTTTTGGACTATACCAGCCAATCTGGTATAATGTGTCAGTGAGGGTGGTGTGGAATATCTAAAGTTTTACAGAACTATTAACAACCTGCCCAGTATTTCTGTTACAATTTGATAGGCATATATCAAATATAGGAGAAAATTCCTATAACATTATATAAGCAGTAATTCCATTCTTTGTACAAAGAGAAACTTTCACATATTATGAGAAAAATTTTACAATTAAGTTCTGAGTATAGGTAACATGAAATGATATTCTGAACAGAAAACAGTTTTTAGTGCTTTTCTCTTTTGAGTATCATTATGGACTCATGATTTTTGTTAACGTTGTAACTTAATCATTTTCAAACTCAACTTGTTTTGATTAGCTATAATTTTTTTATTGTTTTGACTCAAATTGTCATTATTTTGTATATAAAAGCCCTTTTATGCTGGTTCATTTGCTCTTTTATTAATCACCTGAGAACTTTGAAAAACGCATCACTGCTTTCAGGCAACAAGTTATTCAGGCTCACCTTGCATTTCTTCCACCTGTGATAGAAACTAGCTATTCTCTAAAGAACTTTGATTTCTTTATGTGAGAAAATTATTAGATTACAAAATATGGGCCCTGGGATATATACTAGATTATTTCCTTTTACAACTCGTATTAAATTAGTTCGGTTACACAGATAGGGGAGAAAATGTATATATATAAAATCAGGAGTTCATTTTGGCAATTTCAATGGAGTTCTAACATCACTTTATTTTACATGTAGTTGAGTTTTTATCTATTTTACTATGCAATGAGCATGGAATGTTGAATGTAAGTGATAAATCACTAAATTCTACACTTGAAAAAAATAATAAAATACAAATATTTTAGTTAAAATACATTTTTATTTATACTTTAGTCCAATTGTTTAAGTTATTTTTAACTTTGAAAATGTTAATGCCTTATTGACATTTGTTGTTTTTGCCCCTTTGTTAGCTACATTAGTTACTGGAAGACATGAAGACCCATTTAAAAGGTCACCTTATAAATAGAATGTTAACTGAAGTTTTATGTTCATAGTGTTTACAAGTCATTTCATTTTGTCACTATTTGTCCAACCACAATGACCTATATATATGTATATGATTTTTATAATCACTTTTACACATACAATTATACAAATTTATACACACAAAAATTTGGGGTAAACAAATCCAATTGATGTTTTGAAAAAATGAAATAATAATAATACTATATTAGCAATCTATAAAATTAATAATAAAATAATAATAAAAGTACTGCTATTGGCCATCTGAATTTATTTTTAAAAGAGCATCTCAGTTACTTATAAGTGTTCAAAATCTTGTTCTGACACAAAAAGTTTTCAGTTTGTCTTTTCTATTTCTGACATACTATTTCTTTTCTCTCATATATAATATGTTGATTGTTTTTAATGTATCAATTTATACATTCATATTATAATGCCAAATTTTTTAAACATAACATTATTTAAATATTAAACTGTTGAGCTGATATGGAAAACAGTATGAAGGTTCCTCATAAAATTAAAAATAGAACTATTATATCATCCTGTAATCACACTTTTGGGTATATATCCAAAAGAATTGAAAGCAGAATATTGACAAGATATTTGTACACCCATGTTCAATGCCATATTGAATATGTAAAAATAGTCAAAAGGTAAAGTCAACCCAAATGTCCATTCACTGATAAATGGATAAAGAAAATGTGACATATGCATAGAATATTATTCAATCTTAAAAGAAAGAAATCTTGCCACATACTACAACATGGATGAACCTTGAGGACATTATGCTAAGTGAAATAAGCCAAACACAAATACTATATACTATATCATTCTACTTATACGAGAAATCTACAGTAGTCAAAAATAGAAACAGAGAGTAGAACAGTTTTGATTGCTGCCTGGGGACGAAGGAAATGGAGAATTGTCGTGCAATGAATATAGATTCAGTTTTGCAAGATGAAAAAGTTCTAGATACCTGCTGCAGAACAGATCTTGTAACACTACTGAAATGCACACTTAAAAGTGGTTAGATGGCAAAATTTATGTTACACATTTTCTAAATTAAAAACTAAAGGAAAAAAGAAGAGCTTTGAGCATGGCGGGGCGGGGGGGGGCGGGGGACGTTCATGGGAAATGTTTAAATAATCCAGCTGTATATAAAAATATGGTTAAGGCAATGTCCAGAATACATTAGTTGTTTGCCATTTCATTTCAGGATTTAGAAAAAGCCAATGTAGATTATGTTTAGACAAAGAAACAAAAAGAATTTGTATCACTTGGTATGCTTTAGCTGCAAAAATAGAATAGTGAATTAGACATGGCTTAAAATATAAGGACACTTTTTGCACACTTAACACGAAGTTCTGAAGTGGGAAATACCAGGTTGTCCATGATCTCTTTTTTTTATAAGATATGGATGGCCAAGCTCTGAGAATTATATCTGCACAGCGGCCAAGTCAAAAAGTAAAAAAGTGCTTACTCCTAAGGAGAAAAATTGTCCCAATATGGCACGCCTTTGTCTCATTGGCAAGATCTGGGTTACATGCCTACTCCAAGACACTGTTGGCAGATAGACAGGATTGCCATGAATGGCTTATGTTTCTGCATATCTAAATTTTGTTTTTAGTGAAAGAAAGGAGATTTGTCCGCTAAGAAACAACATTCATCCTAAGTAACAAATAACTTCCTGGATGTTGACATCCTCTGATTTCTGCAGAACTCTAACCATTTTTGGTTTTTAAGAACTTCTGCAAAGGGCAGCCAAACTCTTTTGGAAGTTACCCTGAGGGTTCTACCTTACTCAAAAAAACACCTCAAAAATCTCTTTTAATCTGATTAATTTTCAATTATTTCAGGTCAGAAAACTAGGTCTTTAATTGGGCATATCAGAACCACTTATTTTATACAAAGGGAAGAAGAGAATGTGTTCATTTCCTGTCTGACCATTTTCCAGTCAGCTCAATGCATTCTTTTTTTTAAGTTTTATTTTTTAATGTTTATTTACTTTTGAGAGAGAGTCAGAGATACAGCATGAGTGGGGGAAGGGTGGAGAAAGGGAGACAGAATCTGCAGCAGGCTCCAAGCTCTGAGCTGTCAGCACAGAGCCCGATTCAGGGCTCAAACTCACAGATGTTGAGATCATGACCTGAGCCAGGCAGACGCTCAACTAAGCCACCGAGGCACCCCAGCTCAATGCATTCTTAAACACAGACACTGACACTTCTTTTATCTTTTTAACCATGATATAGAGGGCTTGTTTAATTTGGTCAGTGTCTTTTTGAACACCACATTTAAGAATGTGGAATCTGTAATTTTAGAATTCACTGATAGTCTTCTCTTCCCTTTAACTGAAAAAAATTTTTCATTAACATATAACATACACACACAAAAAACTGCACAAATCTAACTGTATAGCTTAACAATTTGTCACAGGGTGAGCAAACCTAAGTAATTATTTAAAGATATAAAAGATTACAAAACTCAGAGCCTCCCCATGCCCTCTTCTAGTCACTCTCTACCTCAACAATATCATTATACTTTCTAACATCAAACACCATATATTCAATTTGCTGTGGGGGTTTTGAGCTATTTACAAGTGAATTCATACAGTATATGTCTTTTTGTGTTTAGCTTTTCACTCAAAATTATGTTTGTGAGATCCACCTGTGTAGCTGAACACATGTTTATTCTCATTAATGGATAGAATCTCTCTAAATAAATGTGACACAATTTATGTATTATAATGTAGATGAACATTTTCCATATTTCCAGCTTAGAGTTATATAACTAAGACTGCTATGTTCCCTTACTATGCCTTTTGGAATTTTTATGTCTTATGTCTTTCATATATACCTTTAAGTAGAATTGCTGGATCAAAAGTATACACATGCTCAACTTTAGTGGATACTACCAAATTGTTTCCCAAGTGGTTGTAGCAATTTATACTCTAATCAGCCAAGCATAATAATTCCATTTTTCCCAAATCCTTGCAAAAACTTGACATTTTCTATCTTCTTCATTTTAGCCATTTTAATAAGTGGGCATGTGGCTCTTCCTAGAAATATATTGTCAGTCTGGTGAGCTAGTAATTTTTCCCCAAACTTGAGTTAGCTAGCAGACACACTTTAGAAAAATATATATCTTCCCTAAGATTGTAGTTTTGTAGTTGAGACATTTGTTTTTTGTGTTCCAGTTGCAAAGCAACATTAATTAGGGGTGGGGAGGGGAACAATTATATTGTATTTGGGATTCGGGGGGGGGGGAATGAGGAACCACTTTTTAAAACTGAATACAATCGTAGAAAAAAAGGATTATTCTCTTAACCCCATGGCCACAAATTTAGTTTTTATAAACTGTGTGTTTTGTTTTGTAATTAACAAATCTACACTTTCATTTCTTTGCTTTCCAGTAAGTTTAAATCCTTAAGGGATAAGGCATCAAAGGGATTCTGTGGTTTAGCAGGAAGGTTACTCTGGAAGGTTACTATTTCCATGAGCATGAGTTACTTTTCCTCAGATTACTAAGATTTTGTTTGGTCTGCCACTGGGTTGTTCTTTGCTTTGTTCACATAGGCATATCTCTTGTTTGGTAGAATTCATTTTCATCTCGAGCATAAACACCTTCAATTCTTTTTTGCCAGTTCAGTATTTATTATTTATTTATTTTCTTTTATAGTTTATTGTCAAGTTGGCTTTCATATAACACCCAGTGCTCATCCCAACAAGTGCCCTCCTCCATGCCCATCACCCCCTTCCTCTCTTCCCCACTCGCACCAGCCCTCAGTTTGTTCTCAGTATTCAAGAGTCTCTCGTGGTTTGCCTCCCTCCCTCTCTCCAACTCTTTTCCCCCCCTTTTCTATACACATGGTTTCCTATTAGGTTTCTCCTGTTAGACCTATGAGTGACAACATATGGTATCTGTCCTTCTCTGCCTGATTTATTTCGCTTAGCATGACACCCTCTAGGTCAATCCATTTTGCTACAAATGGCCAGATTTCATGCTTTCTCATTGCCATGTAGTATTGCATTGTATATATAAACCACATCTTCTTGATCCATTCATCAGGTGATGGACATTTAGGCTCTTTCCATGATTTGGCTATTGTTGAAAATGCTGCTATGAACATTGGGGTACATGTGTCCCTATGCATCAGCACTCCTGTATCCCTTGGGTAAATTCCTAGCAGTGCTATTACTAGGTCATAAGGGAGTTCTATTGATAGTTTTTTGAGGAACCTCCACACTGTTTTCCAGAGTGTCTGTGCCAGGTTACATTCCCACCAACAGTGTAGGAGGGTGCCCGTTTCTCTACATCCTCACCAGCACCTATAGGCTCCTGATTTGTTCATTTTAGCCACTCTGACCAGCATTAAGTGGTATCTCAGTGTGGTTTTTATTTGTATTTCCCTGATGATGAGTGACACTGAGCATCGTTTCATGTGCCTGTTGGCCATCTGGATGTCCTCTTTGGAGAAGTTTCTATTCATGTCATCTGCCCGTTTCTTCACTTGGATTATTTGTTTTTCAGGTGTGGAGTTTGGTCAGTTCCTTATAGATTTTGGATACTAGCCCTTTATCCAATATGTCATTTGCAACTATCTTTTCCCATTCGGTCAGTTGCCTATTAGTTTTCTTGATTGTTTTCTTTGCAGTGCAGAAGCTTTTTATCTTGATGAGGCCCCAATAGTTCATTTGTGCTCTTGACTTCCTTGCCTTTGGAGATGTGTTGAGTAAGAAATTGCTGTGGTTGAGGACAGGGAGGTTGTTTCCTGTTTTCTCCTCTAGGATTTTGATGGTTTCCTGCCTCACATTCAGGTCCTTCATCTATTTTGAGTTTATTTTTGTATATGGTGTAAGAAAGTGGTCTAGTTTCATTCTTCTGCATGTTGCTGTCCAGTTCTCCCAGCAACACTTGCTAGAGGCAGTCTTTTTTCCATTGGAAAAAAATTAATTGGCCGTACATTTGTGGGCCCAGTTCTGGGTTCTATTCCATTGGTCTATTTGTCTCTTTTGGTGCGAATACCATACTGTCTTGATGATGACAGCTTTGTAGTAGAGGCTGAAGTCTGGGATTGTGATGCCTCCCATTTTGGTTTTCTTCTTCAATATGACTTTGGCTATTCAGGGTCTTTTGTGGTTTCATACAAATTTTAGGATTGTTTGTTCTAGCTTTGAGAAGAATCCTAAACACCTTTAATTCTAAGAAGAGCTGTGTGCTCCCTCTGGTTCCCAAGATCCTGCTTATTGCCAGCAAAAATGGCCTTGGACTACAGCCTTCTGTTGTTCTAGGAGTACTGTTCCCAGCAGGCCTCCAAGATGGTGGAAAGAGATATTTTTTTTTACAGGCTTTGAATGCCACATCTTTTAAGAATACTTAGGCAAGATATTGCTTAATCATTATGAGCTAATACTAATCCACCCTGATTAATTTTATTGATTAAAACATTGTTCAAATGACATATAATTTAACAAAGTATTTACTTTGTGTAATTTATCACAAGCATTTGATAAACCAGATCATTTTGAGATTCTGCATGTGACATCAAAATAGTAAAGGCTCCCTGGCAGACTGCTTTGGTTATCAGCACAAGGATGATTCTTATCTTCTTGCTGGGTGTCAAGAGTCTGAAACTTATTTTTTGAAACTTTTATTTTTGAAACTTCTCTTTAGTCTTCATAATGTAATTAGCAAACACTTGATTTTAAGAATGACTTCCATTCTTAAAGAGAAACATTTTTAAATGTTTTTTATTTTTATTTTTAAAGGAGGTCTGCCACATTTATCTTCCACCAATGCAAAGTTTTGTTACCTCAGCTGCTGCTTCAGGCTGGTTCTATTGTTTCTAAATTTTAGAGACTTGAGTTCCACTTTCTCCATTTCTATAAATATCTCGCTCATCCTTTTAGAAATTCCTCTTGTTATTCCTTAGTTTCCCAAAGCTGCCTTCAAATGAAGACAATTAGTTTCAGAGTCAATTCTAGAAGTATCTAAGTGACATTTCTGTGCACTGGAAATTGTAGTTAGGCATACTTTCATTGGCTTTATATATATATATATATATATATATATATATATATATATATATATATATGGTATCTGGAATAAATGTCTCTTCATCAATGTTTTATGTGGCTGAAAAATGTACCATACCCAAGCAGACCTCTTTACAAATGAGCCAACTTAAAGATACATTAATTACATTGTACTCTGAAGATATGCTTCAAAATGTAAATCTTTGCCTGTCTAAAACTCATGTTTCTCT
Organism: Mungos mungo; assembly: GCA_004023785.1. Classification (NCBI taxonomy): domain Eukaryota; kingdom Metazoa; phylum Chordata; class Mammalia; order Carnivora; family Herpestidae; genus Mungos; species Mungos mungo. Next base: position 23,931 of record PISW01007969.1, read on the forward strand.
TGAAAAACAAACACAAGTCACTTGTTAGAATTTAGGATACTGCCCCAAAATTTGTATCCTTGTTAGGGTTTCAAAATTGCAATTATTAAATTACTTTAGGCTTTAGGCTAACATTAATGGGCAAGTTTTCATCCTTGTTTAAGCAATCTGTTTTGCTTATATTGTTGCCAATTCAGAGATGTTCTTATACTCAGAAATAAATCTCCCATACATACACATATGTAGATGTAATTACTATCTTTTCATGAACAGAGATGATGAATTTTAATATATATACAAATGATACATAAATTTGTCTTGGGACAGTACCTTTGCAAGTTGTCTTCCTTTGTGGATCTAGGCACAAATAAACTTTTTAGAAAGTAAAAAAAGCCAGGTCTAAAGTAGTGAACTGAAGCAAGACAGATTGTGTTTCATCTCCAGTTTTGAACACTAATTCACCACTTAGTGACTCAAGACAATACACATGCTGTGGCTTGTCACCTGCTTTTTCCATGTGTATGACTCTGAAAAGCCTTTATTCAGGCTAAAATTTTGCATCTATCTGCTCCCACCTTGTTTTTCTGTCACCTTCTACAGAATGCTGTGCCAGAACTATTTTTTGTGACTCAGCTTTAATTACATCTTCTAAAACCTTCCTCATTATTTAATGGATTTCTTTAAATTTTTAAACTTGCTGAGGATTCTTAGATCTGGGGATTGGAGTATTTTAGTAATTCCAGAAAGTTCTCAATCTTTATATACCTTCAAATATTTTCCCTTCCCTATTTGATCATCTTCTTCTAAAATTCCAGATAGATACACATTAGACTGTTCAAGTCCATCCTCCAAGTTTCTCACCCTCTTTTTCATATTTTCTATCTTTATGTATCTTTGAATTGTATTCCAATGAATATTTTCAGATACATTTTCTAGTTCACTGACTCTTCTTCATCTAATTCACTATGTCTAATCTGTCATTTAATCTGCTATTTAATGAAGCTTTAATTTCAATATTGCATTTTTTATTTCTAGACATTCTATTTGGACCTTTTCAAATTCATGTTTTCAATATTTTTAGAACTCTACCTAAAGATATTAAAACCAGTTGTTCTATATGTCATTTCTGATTGTTCTAATACATGAACCAACTTTTAGGTTGGCTTCTGCTGTCTGTTCCTTCTGTGGCTCTCATCATAGTGCCAAGTATTTTTATTTGTTTTATAAATCTTGACTGCAAACTATTCATTTGCCCTGGAAATTCTTCGGTGTTGATGAATACTTTGTGGCTTGGGTTGCAGCTGAGTTCATCGAGATAGGATTTGTGTTTGCCTTTCCCATTTGTCTTGGGACCCTACCAACCTGAAATCATTTTACATTTAATTATCTATTTTATGCTTTTGGAAACACACAGGTAGTGTGGTTTCAAACTTCAAATCCATGTGGGGGTTGACTTTTCATGAGGAGATAAATCCTCAGAAGAATGATTTTTCTCTCCATTTACCAGAGCTTCCTAGCAGTTCCTTTCTGTAGATGAGGCTTATTTATCTCAATTACCCTTACACTTCAAGTGCAGCCCTTTGCATGTTCAGGTTTAGGGCATGCAGTTTCCTCTTAGAATCCCCATTAGGCATATCTTGGACATTATCTCCTGGGCCCTGAACTTCATGTAGTTGTCTACCCTGTCTCTAGAATATAGCAGACAACTTTAAGGAAAAAGCCAAGGTGTCTTGACTCCCAGTGTTTTGAAAACTATACATTCTTTACTTTCATTCCAGTTCAACAAATGAGTTTGAAAAGATTTTTAAAAATATTTCTTTCAGCATATTAGTTGTTTTAAGTCAGGAGGATTGGTCATAGTAACTAATCTACGATTATGCTGAAAAGAGAAGTCTGTGATTAATTAACTTTATAATGGGCAAATATTAAAAAATTAAAAATATAAATAGTATATTAATAAATTACTGGTTTTTTAAATCTCTTTGGGGGTTCTATGCAATATTTCTTTTTCAGACAAGGTTTCTACTACTGAAAAAGTTTTGAAAATTCCCTCTTCCAACCTTAAAGTATAATGATTTCTTCTTATGATGCTGCTAAATCTCCTCACCAATGAGACCACCACTGATGGTATACGAATTGGACTTTAGACTCACTCTCCCTTTACAGGGTTAAATAATCCAGGTGTCATGGATGTATGCCATATTCTCAAACCCTTAATTTTTCTTGTAGCAAAATATTCTTGACCAAGTAAACTTTAAGCAGAAATCAACTATGGATAAGGAGTTTCTGCTCTGGTGTGGGGGATAAGGAGGAAGATCTGAAACCCAAGAGGTTTGGATTCCTCCACTCCTTTCTAGAGCACCTCATGAATTCTGAAAACATTTGCTTCAGGTTCTAGCCAGGGGACCTTGGGCAACTTATTTGATATTTCTGTGCCCTAGTTTCATCACCTGTAAAATAGGGAAAATAATCATATCCTTTTGACAAAATTGCTATGATCATTGAGTTAACTATATAAAGTACTTAGTACAATAATTGGCACATAGTAACCACTATATAAGGGTAAATTTATAAAAACACAGAAGAACTTTTAACTCTGCAGACACCTATTGAATTTTTTATTCTCCACTAAATTTTTACAACAGTCATAATTTTTATATAATTTGTCCAGTTTTACTCAAAGGAACTTTTAAGTAAAAAAAAATGATCTCAACTTTAAACCTCAAAATTAACTAAAACCAAGGATGTATTTGTTCCATGTTGTTTCTTTCCCATACATTGCTTTCTTCTACACTGAAAGAGTTTTTTGAATCCATAAAAAATAAAAAAATATACTACAGACTCTATAGACTTTCTCTCTCCCCGTAATTTTGCCCTAAGACGCAATGTAGCCAAATCAATGGCTTTCAGATCTGCCTAGGACAAGACGTGACCCTAGGTTAGTTAATTTCCTCCTTGTCTAACCACATTATCCTATCTGCTGTAAGGTAGTGAAAGGAGAAGAGGATGGCACAAGGATTAAGCAGAACTTGCACATTTTTCTGAGGCTGACATCTTTTGGGTGGGTAAAGGGCTGATGCAGCTGCTCGTATTGAAGAAGCAGGTCCAGGGAAAGGAGAAGGAAGGGGCTGAAGTGGAAGCCTGTATAGGAGCACAGGAAGGAGTTAAAGGGATGGGAAGACTCTGGCTTTTATGCACCCTCCTCATTTTTGAGAAAAGGAGAGAGCTGAAGAGCCCTGCAGAGAGGGAGTAAATCTTGAATCTAAGCTTAGGAATGGAGGTCATTCTTTCTTCTGCTTCTTCAAAATTTGTTAAAGATTTGGCTCAACACATAGTTAGATCTCCAAAGTAAGTGAGGCATGGGGAGGGGTACTGGAGGAGAGTAAAAGCAATACGTTGAATTGAACAATTCAAAATGTTTGACCACACGAAAACCACAGAGCCATAGACCAGAAAGTCAGCTTTCTTGAATGCTTTAGAAAGAGCATTGACACAGGAACAAGAAGACCTGGGTTTAATTTGACTGAGCCATATAAAACTGTCATTTTTGTAGGTTAAAATGTAGTAGCGCCAATTCTATACTGTTCAACCCGCAGTTCCAATTCTGCCACTCCCAAATATTTAGGATTTGGACAGGATTTCCACATCTCTTCAGTGGGTAATACTTGTCTTACCTATTTTTTGGGTGTTTGCAAGGACAGATCCAAAGTACACAACCTTTATTGAGTGCCTGCTATCAATAATTGCCTAGAAAACAAAGATGACTAAGGTACAACCCTTGTTTCTAAGGCACTAGCATTCGAGCAGAGGAGATAGGAAAACTAATTTAGGTGGATATGATAAGCAAATAAGAAAGGAAGCAATAAATTCTGTTTGATTGTGGGTGGTTAGGGAAACAACGGCATTTGAACTGGCCTCTAAAAGTTAAATTGAAGTTTACCAAGCAAAGAGGAAGAGGCATCTTTAGCAAGAGGAACAGCTTGTGCAAAGGCATGGAAGTGTACAAGTGTGTGGTGAATTGAAGAACAGTAAGCAATCCAATGGGTGTAAAATGCACAGTATGTCTGTGTGGGAGTGGAGGGGGATGTTGTGTGAGGCTAGAAAGGTTGAAGGGGCAGGTAGTGCCAGTGAGTAAAAATGGGTAAGAATGCATCCTAGAATACTGTGGGACGGCACAGAAGTGCTTTACAAATGCTAAGTAAAAAAACAAAAGAAAGGTTTTCTGAAAACTGATAACATGCCTCTCCTCCTCTCACAAAGGGTTTGACTCAAATAATATACGGATTTGCCAAATTTCTTTATAATGTTTCCTCTCCTTGGGAGAAATGTTCTATCATGGGTCCAGGTAAGAGGCATGTAGAAACTTTCAGAGTTCCAGGAAGTCAGGAAAAGGAAGTGATTCAGTTTGAACAGGGACCATGCTATCTCATTGTTCCCCAAACTTCAACCTCCCTTTCTTCCACATCACTTTTTCTGGTCTCCTCCAAGAAAGAAGTGAAACCACTATACCCAGGGGAACAATAATGTGATCACTCTCCCAACTCACCCTCTCCCTCTTGCTCTCCTGTAAAATCTCCCAGAATGAAGTCATATAGCATTGTCAATCTTAGACATTCTCCCTATTTCCTGTCCCTCCTACCAACCAGGACAAGTTGTGGGACACTGTCTTCTTCCAGTAATTTTCTAGTACCCAACAAGGGTTTGTATGACCTCACTATACCTTGATAGATCCTCTGCTCATGCAAAAGTATGCAAGCTTGACAAGGTGGTGAATGGAATTTAAGCCTAAGAATTTAATTTCACCTCATTCTACCAATAGTTCCCATGGAACGAGATGGACTTGAGTTCAGATCCTAGCTTTGCTACTTACTAGCTATGTGGTCTTCTGCAACACACTTAATTTCTTTGAGTCTCTATTTCCTCACTTCTAAAATGGAAGCAATCATACTCAAATACCAGGGTCTTGGTGACAATTAGAGATAACCATATGTAAAGCATCTGGCCCACAGAAGATGCCCAAGACTCTGTAACTGCCATCATCACTATCATCATCACCACCACCATTATTAAGAGCTTGAACTAATGCAGGCTCCTTGCTAATTTCATTTCTTTCCTCTTCCTACCCTCCATCTATTCCTCATATAACAGACTAAGCATTCTTTTAAAAAACAAAACCCAAGTCACATCCCATATTACTTAAAAATCCTTCATTGTGTTCTCACTGAATTTTGAATAAAATCCAAGCTCCTTCTTCTGGTCTCCAGGGCCCAGCCCTACCTGGCTTCAGTCCCCTTCTATTGCCAATACTCCAGCCATAGTAGCCCTCTCATTTCCTTAAATACTACAAATTCTGTAATGGCCTTTGACCCTGGAGTTTTCTTTGCCCAGAAAGCACTCTCTGTCCCCTCTCTTCCATAATTCTTCACACTCTTGGAGTGCAACATAGATGCCACTTTCTGTGATGACACTACTTTAATACTACTCTTTATCTTCATTACAAGACTAGTAATTTATTACTGTTTATAAATAATTTATTTGTGAGGTGTCTGGTTGACTCAGTCGGTTAAGCATCCAACTCTTGATCTCAACTCGTTCATGAGTTTGAGCCCCACTGACAGTGCAGAGCCTGCTTGGGATTCTGTCTCTCCTTCTCTCTACCCCTCTCCTGCTTGTGCACACATTTTCTTATTCTCTCTCTGTGACTCTCAAAATAAAAATAAACTTTAAAAATAAAATAAATGATTTATTTGCATGATTAGTTGTTCAACATTTATCTCCAAAAGAGAGTAAACTCCAGGAGGCAGGAAAAACTTTGTTTTGTTCACTACTATACCCCAGCACCTAGCCCAGCACTAGACAAGTGTTTGAATTATTACTGTTGTTATGATTACTAGGCAGCACTCTGTGGTGTAGTACAGACATGTACAAATCCAACATCATTTGGGACTTTTCTTGGAATGTTAGAAGGGCAGAATTTCTTTACAAGGATTACTAGGCATGTTACTTTTCTTTCTTTTAAAAAAATGTTTTTAATGTTTATTTTTGAAAGAAAGAGACAGACAGAGAGTAGGGTAGGTGTCGAGAGAATCAAAAGCAGGCTCCAGGCTCTGAGCTGTCAGCAGAGAGCCTGACACGGGGCTCAAACCCAAGAACCAAGAGATCATGACCTGAGCCTAAGTCAGACACTTAACTCACTGAGCCACCCAGGTGCCCCTAGGCATTTTTTTTTCAAAGCATTTAGCTACTTTTTATGGCATCAAATGTTGAACTTTATCTTTTATATTCCAAATTTTCCATAATTAACATGTATTTTTAATAAAAATTTTTATGAACTCCACATGTTAATAACAATCCTCTTCACAAGAAATCAATCTAATTAAATGAATTTATTTTACAAGGAAAATTCACACACAAAAAAGAGAAGCCAATAGCTAACTTAACATTATAAAGGGTACTGGTATTTTAAAAGAAGGAAATTGCTTATCAAAGGTCATTGCCTGACATATGAGAGGTGGTAATCAATAAACAATTTTCCAGTTGATCAAATGTAGATAATAAGACAATGAAATGAAAATTTTCCTGCAGTGTCCCATGGGTTAATGGAGTTGGAATACATAGGCCCTGGCAAGTAATGGACACTTGATATTTGTTGAATGTGTAAGTTTCTGGGAGCCTTCACCAGGCAAAAAAAATAAATAAACATAACACTGCAATTTGGGGAAATGACTACACTTCACACATTTTTTGTTGTTGCTCAGATGTGAATCACCAGCTAATGAATTTCTATGCAAGATATTATTTCTTTATAGATTAAAATCTTCTTTCAGGTTGTTTGGGTTTTTTCCCCCATAATTTAAATGTGTATCATTTCCTCTGGAATATCATCTCCGTCCTTTTTCCTTAAAAAGGTCCTTCTATTTCCTTTTATTAATTAAAATGAGGCTTTCTCCTGGTGATACCACTATTCTCAAGATCCACTCCCTTTCCTTGTGTGCCCATCTCCCAGAGACAATAGAGAATTGACACATTTCTTATCTTCTACTGATCTTGCTAACCCATACCCTGGGTCCAACTACCCAACTACTTATGTTATTCCTTTCCATTCAGGTTGACAGAGACCCTGTAGTCCTTTTCTATTTGATGGTGCTGCTGCTGAGGTCATCCTTGGTGACTCCAGTGCCTGTTTTGATGACTCTTTAATATTCTTCTACAGGTCACCTGCAAAACCTTATCCTCACTACCATTATTATCAGAACTTTTCTATCTCCAAGATAGAGAACACTGGAATTCCTTGGTTTACAAACAACCTCCAGGCCTTCTACTTCTCCCACTTCCACTTTTAAATTATTTTTAAAATCACTTTTTAAATTGTGGTAAAATTTACCATTTTAACCATTCTATGTATATAGTGCAATGGCATAAGGTACACTCATATTGCTAAACAACCATTACCACAATCCATCTCCAAAACATTTTTCATCTTCTAAAACTGAAACTCAATATCCATGAACAGTAGTTCCCCATTTCTTAGTAAATTCCCTTTCACATTCTCTAAGGATCTGTTTCAGACTTTTTCTACTCATCCTCAGAAATTAAAACACATGCTTATTTCTCTTAATTTCTGTAGCTCTTCTCACAACTTACTTTATGAAGATTCAAGCCATTTTTACAAGACTGTCAAGTTCTTGTCCCTTAAAACTTCACATCTCTACCATTCTTTTGCTTTTCCTCCTCTACTACTTCTTCTCCTGAAAGAAGAATGCCTCCTCCTTTTCAAAGTCAACCCCTCCACTAGGGCTCTCTTCTCTCTGTCTCCTCTGGGACTTTATTATATCACTTTTCTCCTTTTCATTTCTCTCTTTCATTCATTTTCTCTCTGCATTGTAACATGCCCAAGAGTCCCATATCCCAATAAAAAACATCAATAATAGTAATAATAATAACAACATGTATTAAGTTCCCACTATGAACTAGCTACTGTCCCAACTGCTTAAGATATACCTTCTCATATAATTCTCACAATGACCCACTGAGTTCAAATTATTCTGAAGAAAACTATTATGATGGAGAAACTGAGAATTTAGAAATATTGAGTACCTTGCCCAAGATTGTCTAACTAGTAAGCAGTATCTTCCCTTCTCCATGCTACTCTTGCCAAATACCTTTCTCTCTTCGTTTCCCTATCATTACTATATTTCTTGAAAAAGTCTCAGTTCCTCCTCTACACTATGCAATCCACCACAGTTTCTTGAAGATTCCCATGCTTAATGGTCTTTCTAAAAGGTCTCTAATCTCCAGCTGGGTGTCTGTACTATTCATCACCAAATGTTGCTTTTTGAGATGGTCTTCTCTATTAGCCTTCATAATATATAATCTTGTTTTTCTGGTTCTCTTTCTGGTCTTCTTTGTTAACTCCTTATCTTCTCTAACCCTTTAAATGTAAGATTTCTTATAGTTTCATATTTCTGTTCCACACTCAGCTAAGATAATCTCATTTGCTCCTACGTCATTAACTCTCATGCAGTAACAAAGGAACAAATCCACACAGCTAATACTGGCCTCACCCATCCACCCACAACCTAATTCCTGTTCAGTGCTGAAATTTCCATGTAAATACTCCTCAAGTACCTCAAACTCCATCTGCCCCACATGATACTCATTACCTATGCCTGACAATGGACTCCCCACCTGAGTTTCCTACCCTGAACCACCAGTACCTCCTTCAATTCCCTTGCCTCCTCCTCCCCCAGTCTAGAGATGATACAAACACATTCAAAAAAAAAAAAAAAAGAAAAAGAAAAGAAAAGAAAAAGAAAAAAAGAAAAAGCTATGGAGGCTATGTAGGTATGTAGGGGACACAACCTTGAACTGAGAGTGAAACTTGGGTTTTTAATCCTGACTCTGTCACTAAGAAGCTAAGTGACTTAGTGGAACTAGAAAAGGGATCTCTGGGGCCTTTTCTCACTCTAATATTCAAGGACTCTATAAAATGCCTGTTGCTCTCATTACCTTATCCCCTCCTTACTGGCCTCACTAACATTGCCCTGGCCCTGCTCTCACTGTGCCTGGGTTATTTTAATTGGCTTCCTGACTGACTCTGTTCTGTATCTTTTTTCCTTTCATTCCTTCAGATGTTCTTTCACACAACCATAAAATTACATTCATGAAACAGTTTTTATAACACTTTTCACTTGCTTAAGAAACTTTTAAAATATTCCTGTTGGCTATGGAATAAAATTGAAACTCTTTATTGCTGTGTTCATAGCCCTTTGCATGTTAATTCCAACATAACACATGAAACATCACTTTGTTTAAATTGGATTATATGTGAGGTTGGAGACAAGCACTGTAGGGGGGAAATCCCTTAGTTTTTTACAGTAAAAAAATAGTGGATCAAAGATTTAGGTGGTAAGTAGTAAATGATACAATTTTAGAAAATGGTGTAATAAATTTATTTATAAATTTAGAAGAAGGGGGGTATTTTGAAGCAGGACACAAAATCCAGGAATTCTAAAACAGTAATTAAGTTTGACCACATAAGATTTGAAAATTTATGTATGGCAAAAATAAAATGCCATTAACAGTCTAAAAACAAATGGTATTGGAGAAAATTTTTCAACACATACAGAGATAAGGCTTTCATTTCTTAATTTACAAAGGTTTCATATAAATCAATAATTTACAAAAGTTGACAACAAATAGATTTTTAAATATTTATTTTTGAGAGAGAGCACACATTCGTGTGCGTGGGGGAGGGGCAGAGTGAGAGGCAGACAGAGGATCTAAAGTGGGCTCTGTGGTAACAGCAGATAGCCTGATGAGGGGCTGGAACTCATGGGGCTCAAACTCACTAACCATGAGATCATGACCTAAGCTAAAGTCGATTCTTAACCAACTGAACCACCCAGGCACCTCAATAACAAATACATTTTTTAAAAAAAGATGCTGAAATTCAAAACCATGATATATTTTTCTTTCTTTAGAAAGGCAACCTTTCTAAAACTTATTTAAATTTTTATTTAAAGTTAAGTTTTTATTTAAAGTTTAGAAAGGCAAACTTTTTAAGTTTTTATTTAAAGTGTAAAGTAAATGTTTTATTTAAAGTTTAGTTAAAGTTAGTTAACATACAGTGTAATATTAGTTTCAGGTGTACAATATAGTGATTCAATACTTTCATATAGCACTGGCACTGATCACAAGTGCACTCCTTAATCCGAATCGCCTATTTTACCCAGTTCCCCTCTCACCTCCCCTCTGGTGGTTAAGAGTCTATTTCGTGGTTTGCTTCTCTTTTTTTCCCCTTTGCTTGTTTGTTTTGTTTCTTAAATTCCACTAGAAAGGCAAATATCTTACAGGCGATGATACCCATTGCTGCTAAAACAATGGTGAAAAGGGCATGCACCTGGATTGTTGAAAAAATTATAAATCAATACAAACTTTTGGAATTCAATAAGATAATATCTATCAACATGTAAGATGCAAGAGCCCTTTGATTCAGCAATCCCAGTACAAGGAATTTGTTTTACCAATGAACACACAAAGGTTTACCATGAATCACAACACACACACACACACACACACACACACACACACACACACTGATGTCAGCTGCCACATTGGTGATATTAGAAAAGAAAAGAAAGGGAAAAAGTGGAAACAGCCAAAGTGTTAACCAATAAAAGATTGGTTATGGGATACTTATATAATTGAATGCTAATTATAATGCTTCCTATAAAAGAATATTTCTGACATGTATTCATGTTGTAGTATTAATTGGGAAATCAAAAAAGCAGCTTATAAAATAATATTTGTGGTAGGCTCAATTTTTATGAAAAAAATAGATATGCATAGTATTTCTACTTTGGAAAAAGAATGTCAAGAAATATAGCATATATGCTTTCCTATCATTTACCCATTTTCTGAGTGCACATACATCATTTCTATAATCAGAAAAAATTACCTAAAGTTTTCAACTTCCCACAAGAGAAAAGCAATGAAATAATCTGTGCCCTTGTATGCTCTACATTGAAGAATAAAGAGTCAATGCCATAGAGGTTTCATAAAAATTAATGATTAACTGAGTATAACTCATTGAAATTGCTGTAGTTAAAATAATCTAAAAGTTCTGTTTAGGATTTGGCTGTGAGAATAAGATATACTCCCACTCAGTCTAACCCATTCAACTAGCACTATTTACATTGCCTCATTCATCAAAAGCTGTCACCCAATGTTGCTTAATCCAAGTGTGTGTGTACATAAGTAGAGCTGAAATATAACTGCATCAACTACTACCAAATGTTGATGACAAGAAACTTCATTATTTGGGACCAGCCCTTCTCGTTTATATCTAAGGTGAGTTATCATAACCAGTGTACAAGTATATTTGCCTATATTTTTGGGAAAAGTAGCATAAAAGAACCAGTGATATGTATACTGCTATGTATTCTGAAATATTTATGATTTAAAAATAGGAAAGTAAAGAGTAAATTTTAAGTCTGAAAAAAGATGAAAAGAATGCTTGTATTTTTTAAAGATTTGTATGCTGTTTAAAGAAATGCTTTTTTTTTTCAAATAGAATTTGAAAATATTTCCTGACTATGCTTTTGACTTACCATTTGATTCTTAAAAAGCAGCTGAGTTTCTCCGTGTCAATGACTCCATTGTAAATATGGTATTTTAGTTTCTAACCTAGGTTGTTTAAATCAGAAAGCTAATTTTGGTTTAAAGCTGAATTCCTCCAAGTATATTATCTCGAATTAGCCCATGTTAACAATGTTGTTAATAGAGGTAGTGGGGGAAGTTACAAGATCAAATAATTGCCCAAAATAATTAGTTAAACTAAAGTACCCACGAATCTTCAATGAAGGACTGTTAACATCTTTACTCTGGTAATGTGGTTCTGACTTCACAAGAGGTGGAATAGGGACATTTCCTAGATTTATTTGAAAATGTAACAGTTTGTTTTGGTTGTTGTTGTTTTTTTTAATATTCACCCAGGAGAACTTTTTTTCTAGAATATAAAGATCCTTGGATAAAAAAAGGAAACACATAAACTAAAAAACAATCCAGTGTTATAATTTTCATTTTATCAGTAAAGTGCACACAGTAGGTGTGCAGGGTATTATTTGAACTATTTTCTAAACAATTTAAATTTAACTACAATAAGACCAAACTATTCCATATGTTATGATTACAAATTAACTACCATATTTAGAAATTTATTATTTCCAAAGAAGTTGGACAACTGGTCAAGCATTTGAAACTAAATTCCCAGTTCTGATTATTTTCTTTCTACATTTGGAGGAAAAAGAGAGGAGACCGGGTGGGAAAATGTGGCATAAAGATGGAAATCAGGAAACTAGATTCTGGTCCCAGTTTTGCTTTGGTGATCCTGGGCAAGGCACTTAATCTTTCAGTTTTAGCTTACTCATCCATTGTTTTAGAGGCTCAGGAAAATTGATATCAAAGATTCTCTGCTACTAAGTGTTCTTACCATTGAAGAATTTTGCTCATGAAACCCAGTGTAAATAAGATGATTGTGTGTAATATTCTCCATCACAACAACAACAACAGCAATGAAATTTCAACCAGTTTGAAGCTGTCCAGAGACAAAAATAAAGTGTATGAAGTTTATCTTCCAAGGAGTCCTCTAATTCAGCAACTCAATGCTCATTCCATATCCTGCGAGAAGAGCAGATTCATATAAAATTTGTAATATATTTAAATAATAACCACTCCTGGGATAAATTGATTTTTGTAATCTAGGAAATAAAAGAAGGCAATGCTTAACACAAGTAGAAGTAACTATTAGTAGAATTTCAGGCAATATAGAGGAGAATTTAAAGCTGCAGAAATCCTGCTCTCTCCACAAATCATAGCACCACTGCCTTACCTTGATGATGAAGCCAAGCTGGTACCTTCAGTGGTATCTTACTGAAAGAATTCGAGGCTTTCCGCTATTTATAACAGAGAACAAACATTCTTTCAGTAAGATACTGCCACCCAGTTTGATAGTCAAGTCACAGCAATCATTGATGATCCTTGCCTGAGTCAAATATTAAATTTTGGACTACAGGAGTTATTTTTCCAATTCTACCACTCCTTCTGTAATGAATAAATCCCTCATTCTTACTCATAGTACTTCTCATTCTTGAGGACTGGTGGGTTTCTTTTTGCATTAAATGTTTTATAGTAAATTGCCATCATTTTTCTTTTTGATGTTCAGACTATACCAAATTTGGCCAGTGGGAAACCCTTTAAGGGGGCTCCTGTGTCCTTTTGACATGACCTCACAAATTTTTTAATGACTCGCTGGTTTCTGGCATTACTGAATATTCTATATTCACTTCTACATTCCCAGCCCAAGTCCTGGTTCTTTTTAGTGCAAAAACTGTTTAGAAACTAAGATAAGCATACTGATATTGCTGATTCAGATATAACACAACAAAGATTTTCCCTTAGCTTCTTATATTTTATATTTGTATCTCCTTTCCCCTGCAGTAAAAATCCTGTAACATCACTACATCTACTTACTTCCTCTATCCTCTAATATAGCAAAACCATTTCAGAATCTCAAAATCAATAATCTCACTAATGATAAACCCAGTAAGTAAAGTTTAAGACTTCTTTGCAGTTCTTTTTGTCCTCTGACTATATTCCAATATAGAAATATATTCAGAAAACTATGTTCAACTTTTACTGAAATGATTATTTTCTTTATGTGGCTATGTTATTAATATTACTTTGAGTTTGCCACAGTTGTTTCTGTTTATTTTCAAGTTGAGACAATTGGACTAATATTATATTTTAATCTACAGAAGCCTGAAAAATGAAGACTAAAATGAAGTATTCAAGCACCAAAATCTCCCCAGCAAAGATGAACAGCTCGGCAGGCAAGGCTGTGGTAAAATCTCCCAAGTTGAGAAGTAAGAACTTAAGATTTTCTGATTGTTTTACACACTATATTTATCTGTTAGCAAGTCTTTATGGTCCTGATGTTAATACATGCCACCTTGCCAAAAGCTACTAAGAATACAAGAGCTGAAATTAGGAGAAATGGCTCATAAGTTTGTAATACAGCAGCCTTTGGTTTTAGACAGACTATTGATAGTCAACTTTTTTTTTAATAGTTTATTTTCAAATTGGTTTCCATAATATGCCCAGTGCTTCTCCCCACAAGTGCCCCCCACCATGACCATCATCCCCTTTCCTCCCTCCCCCTCCCCCTTCAGTCCATAGTTCATTTTCAGTATTCAATAGTCTCTCATGCTCTCTTTCCCCCTTCCTCTCCCTATGGTCCTCTGTTAGGTTTCTCCTCATAGATCTATGAGTGCAAAAATATGGTATCTGTCCTTCTCTGCCTGACTTATTTCATTTAGCATGACACCCTTGAGGTCCATCCACTTTCTTACAAATGGCCAGATTTCATTCTTTCTCATTGCCATGTAATATTCCATTGTGTGTGTGTATGTATGTATATATATATATATATATATATATATATATATATATATATATATATACCACATCTTCTTGATCCATTCATCAGGTGATGGACATTTAGACTCTTTCCATGATTTGTATATAGCCAACTTTTGCTTATTCTATACATACCAGCACAAGAATGGTTTGGGTAATTTAAACCTGCTAGTAGTAGTAAACATGAATAACCCTTAATATCAATCCCTTCTCTCTACCCATACCTCTTTCTACCTAATCCCAAAACTTTATTCCCAGGTTAATAAAGTTTTAAACTGATTCTCTTTCCTTCAACAAACATTTATTGTGTATACAACACTTTAGTCCACAAACTGTGGTCTTGACTTGCAACTTCTGATAAGGGAGAGAATAATAAGTGAAGATATTTGAATAATCCATGCTCCAAATAAAGCAGAGTTGATCAAATCATGCTCAAGTCTATCCAGTTGAAAACGCAAAGGAATTGGCATAAATTGAAGGGTAAATAAAGGCAGGTAGTAGCCATAGTTATAAGATTAAAGATCTATATCTTTGATCCTGAAAAATCATCCTAGAAAAGAATTATGCAAATTTATACTCATGGTTTTGATACAAAACAGGTAACACAAAAGAAAGTTAACAGAAGTCTGGTAAGGCTGGAGAAAAAATAGAGGATGAGGAATGATAGGGCGGAGTGGAGTATCTTTGCTCTTGGTTTTCTTCATTTCTTTGAACATCTTTAAGACTAGAAGAGAGAACAGTGGCAAAGAATATCATTTGCTGTCTTCCCCAAGGTTGTGGCCTACCCATGCTGTTTTTAGTAATCAAAGAAAATATTAATTTAACTATAATTTCTGAATGGACAAAAAATCACAGTTAAGTTAATCCTTTTATTTGTGTCTGAGTCAAAATGCTCTGTGTAGAAACAGTGACTCAGTGGAACTAACTCTATGTCTTCCCAATAAAGAATGTGTTTTCTTTGTATACTGGAAGACGTGGCCCCTTTATAGATACTGGAGTGGAGGAGCAGGCTGGAGTTTATGCCAGAGTTTCTGGCATTGATGTAAAAATTAAAATGTAACCCTTCTTTTAAGTGCACAGGGGCCCTGACAGCTTACTTATACCATTTAGAGAAACATGATAAAGATAATCCCCAAATCATTTATATGGCTTTGAAAGACAGCACATTATTCTTATTCACCCTTAGCAGATATTCTTTTCCAATAACATTACTCAGTTTAACACTAAGATTGTCATTATTTAGACACTCTTCACCAAAATTTCAACAGATATTTATAAAGTGTGTGGCAGGCAAGAAAGCTCATTTTATTCCTTCTCCTTTGGACTAGCAGGATCTGACCCAATCACAAGGCCACAAAACTCAAAATCTATCTGCTAGAGGTATACATACAATCAGGTTCCATATGAGTTCTGGTCACCGCCAAAGTATTTCATCTCTAGTACCAATAAGGTACAGAACTTAATAAACTAGCAAAAAGCCCCTCTCCAAACTCATTTTCTTCCTAATTGCCAGGAACCTACTTGTAGTGTCTAACTATTTTCCTCTGCTACTTCCTCCCCCTTACATTCATCAACACTTTCTCTGTCCTTACAATCCAGCTTCCTAATGAATCTAGCCGGTAGTCACAGTATGAAAACCATGGGACAGATCCATCCAACAGAAGTATTTTATCTGGCCTGAACAGTACCTTTGTTGTTTTTTTAATTGAGGAAACATTTAAAAATTAGAAGATTGTGCATAAAAATCTGAATATCTGAAAAATATGAAAATCTAGCAACACTGGGCCCATATCCCTACATGGCAGTAATTGGCAAATAGAAATGAGTAGAGGTTACACCCTTTAATTTGAGTATGTCCATGGAATATCTTCTGTTACAGTGATGGAACTTCAACTTTATCCTATGGATAGTAAGGACCAATTGAAAACATTTAATTGGGGAATAGCAAGATTGCTTTTTTTAGAGACAGAGTGAGTACATGAGCAGAGGGGAGCAGGCGAGAGAGGGAAAGACGATCTCAAGCAGGCTCCGTGCTCAGTGTGGAGCCTGATGCTCCCACAACCTTAGAATTACATAACCTGAGCTGAACTGAAGAGTCAGACACTCAACCAACTGAGCCACCTAGGCACCTGATATTTTTATTTTAGAGAGATCACATTGATGGTGGTATATAGATAGAGTGAAGGGCAAGAATAAAAACAAAAACTGGTTAGAGGTCTATTGCATTCATCTAGGGGAATGATGATGAGGGCCTAACCTGAAACAACAGAATGGAAAGGAAGGACTAAATTTCATATACATTCAGAAAGTGAAATAAGTAAAATTTAATGACAATCCAAATAAATTGAGGGATGGACAGAGATGGAAAAATAGATGATTCTCAGCTTTCAGGATGATTTAAGAATGGGCAGACAATGGTAGAAGGTGGTACTGTTTTTCAAGAGAGAATTTCAGGAGGAATATATTTTGGGTAGAAAAATATAAAGGTTTTTTTTATGCGTATATTTAAATATCGGGTAGGTGTTGGTCAGATGTATGGAATTCTGGAGGCTTCACATAGATAGATACAGAGATGCTTTAGGATAACTGAAGTCAAAATATCCTGTGAAGAAAGAGCAACAGATATGAAGATCAGGAGAGAGAACTAAGGTACAGGTACATTTTGAGGAGTCATCCGTATATGAAAAGACGTCATTGGAGCAGGCTTTCCAAGAAACAAAGTCTAAGTGAGAGTAAAAAAGCAAAGGACAAATCCTGAGGAGCACCAACATTTTAGGAGCAATCAGACAAGGAAAAACCAACAAAGAAACAGAGATGGATGATCAGAGAGAAACAAGGAGAACATATGAAGACTGGTAACATGACAATAATGGAAGAAAGAGTTTCAGAGAAAGATGTGGTTCCCAAAGTCAAATGCCACAGATAAATCAAGGGTAGTAAGCAGTGAGGAGAGACTTTGGTGAAATAGGTGTTTGGGGAAGAAATGGAAGATGAGTGATTCACTTATGTAGTTCCTGTCAGTCATAGCCTGACTCTCTTAGTGGAAGTATAGAAAGATTTCCAAGCCCCTTCCCATTTACTCACCAGAAATGCGTGAAGGATTTCATCATGTTGTTGCTATGATGAAATTACTTATGAGAATTTCCTTAAAAGCCATCTAAGACACTGCCCTCAGACATCAGACAGGATAGAGACATAGGAAGTGGCAACAACCCTTACATAAACTTGAGTTGGCCTTTTGACCTCAGCAGAGCACTCTCTCCCACAGAGTCCCTAGGGCCATGCCAGCTTTGTGCTTCCCATCTGAGAACACAACCTTCACACCATACTTTCTGCTGCCCTGAACAAGAAAGTATACCTTCTTCCAAATTCTCCCAATGTAAATTATCTTCAATACTTCAAAGAATTTTTTTAAGTTTATTTATTTATTTTGGGAAAGAGAGGAGAGAGAGAGAGAGAGAGAGAGAGAGAGAGAGAGAGAGAGAGAGTGAGAGCGAGAGAACAGAAGCAGGGGAGTGGCAGAGAGAGAGTGAAAACAGAATCTGAATCAGGCTCCAGGCTCTGAGCTGTCAGCACAGAGCTGGATACAGGACTGAAGCCCACAAACAGTGAGATTATGACCTAAGCAGAAGTCAGACACTTAATAGACTGAGTCACCCAGGTACTCTATCTTCAATACTTCAAATGTCTTCATCCCTCAGTAAATTATACTAGTGTTCATCCCACTGTATGATAACCCCTACATCAACATCTTTAGCCCTTTCTCCTTCTATCCATAATACTTCCTCGCTATCATGACTCTTACTTCTAACTACCCAAGACCCACATCCTGCTCCCCACAAAGTCTACTCTCAATATTAGACATGGCTGTCAGTTATGTCCAATGGGATTCTGAATATATCATAAAGATAAGCATGTAAAGAATGAGCATGCTTTCAGTATCATTTTATGCCTTTTAGGTCAGGAGAGACAATGTGATATAGTTAATAAAGTATTTTATTAAATTAATTATCAGGAAACCAAGTTTACTGCTGGCTTTGGCATAGCTTTATAAATTATCTTTGCAATAGTAAAAGCATTACAGAAATGTGATGCTACAGTTGGTATTTATAAATTGTGATCCAATGTTAGGAGTGAGTATAATTAATTGGTCTTGACCCATTCAGACAGTTGAAGATACTTAAACTAGATGTCCATCTGAATTGGAGGTAAGATATAGATAATTCAAAATAGTGACTAACAAAAGTTTACTTAACTTTCAAAAGCATATCAGGAAGACAAATCTTCCAGAGAATTTTTAAAAAGGAGGAAGGTGCCTGGGTGGCTCAGCCTGTTAAGTGTCTGACTCTTGATTTTAGCTTAGGTCATCTCATGGTTCATGAGATCAAGCCCCATGTTAGGTACCATGCTGAGCATGGAGACTGCTTGGGTTTCTCTCTCAATCTCCCTCTCACTGCCCTTCCATTTGCGCGTGCTCTCCCTCTCTCAAAATAAATAAGTAAAAACTTAAAAAAAATCATAGAATGGATCCTAAAGTCACAATTTCCATTTTCTGAATTACTGTGAATTGAAATTTGGCTGTATTGGTACCAATTGTTTGATAATTCATTTACTATAACATTAAAAGTTGAGATGCCATGACTCAAGTGTTACAACTTTCTTTTCTGTTTGACTCTGAAAAGTCTTTTATGAATTTACAAGTAGAAAATTTAATTTTTTTATTTGAGACTTTTTCTTTGATTAAATGAATTACTAAATAGGTGATTAAATTTTTTACTTTAATTGATTTAATTTGAATTTGTATTACGTTAGTTCCTAAAATTACAGTGTAGCATTTTCTTACGTGGTAGTAGATAGAAAGAGTAGCTTTGATGCTAGACATACTTGAATTACAACTTCTCACAAGACCTGTAACCTTGGGCAAGTGTGTGTGTGAGCATCCATAATGGGCCAGGAACCAGGCTTTACTTATGTTATTTCACTAAAACCTCCTAGCAATTTTCTGAAACAGAGTAGGCACATGACCTGTGGACCAATGAGGTTAAGATGCTTGGCCAAGATCATACAGCTAATAATCAAGGACCTGAATCTCCAACAAAATTCTTGCCAGTTGCAAGGATTTTCTTTCCACTCGATTATGCCATGAATTAATCTAGTGTTGAGATGCGGATACAAATGGCAGCTGAGTTGTTCTTTGGTTTTGTTTTCATTTGGAATTGGCAAATGAAACCAACAACTGTCTTCTAATCCAAATAGTGTCTCCTTAGACCCAGAGTCCACTAGCTTTTCTCTCCCAGGCTCCTTGTAAAGGTAACATGATGCCTTCCAAAGGTTCCCAACATACACCCTTGAAAACACTGTTTCGCTTCTAGGAAGACCAACAGATATTCTTTCATTGCAACAAATCAGACAATAATCTACTTCTAGGGGCACCTGGGTGGCTTAGTTGGTTGGGTGTCCGACTTCAGCTCAGGTCATGATCTTGCGGTTCGTGGGTTCCAGCCCTGCATCAGGCTCTGTGCTGGTAGCTTGGAGCCTGGGGCTTGCCCTGGATTCTGTGTATCCCTTTCTCTCTGCTCCTCCCCCACCCATGCTCTGTCTCTCGTTCTCTCTGTCAAAAATAAAATAAACATTAAAAACTTAAAAAAAAAAAGAATCTGCTCCTAATTCTAAGAAAAAAGAAAAGGAACTACCAGGAAAGATAAGAGCTGGGGGGCAGGGGAGGGGGGCGCGGGGGGGGGTTCCTTTACTGTTTGAAAAATTACCAGCAAAAGCCAAATTTGTCATTCATATTTTTTCATGAATCACTAATAAGTTCCTCCTGCTGATAAATATCAGAGCCCTCTTAAGAGTTTTCAGAGACTCTGATCATCATCTGGAAAATGGGGAGAATAACTTCATTGTAATATAATTGTGAAGAATTAAACGAAAAAGTAAAATTTCTAGCACAGTGCTTGACCTGCTATAGACATGCTAACATTTGGGAAGGGAGCAAAAAATACTCAAAGGAGAAAAAGATGGTCTCTTCAAAAAATGGTGTTGGGAAAACCAGATATTCTCATATAAAAGAACTCACAAAAACTAATCTGAAATGGATTAAAGTCTTAAATGTTAGACATGAAACTCTTAGAAGAAAATAAAGGAAAAGAGCTTGAAGACACAGGTCAGTTATTTTTAATATCAATAACCTCTAAACACTATAGCCATCCATCTAAAATTATTAAAAGTGTATTCTAGATAAGTAAAAGAAAATCTTCTTTTACATTTCATACATTTCATATGACCACAAAAGTTCCACCTCAGCTAGGCAAAGATTGATATATGCCTGACGTAGATCCACACTCCCTTATATGGAATTCTGAAAACCAAATTTTTTTCTAAAGACCTAAAATTTTTCATTACTCATTTGGTAATAAAATATAATCTGAACTCATGTGATAATTAAATCCTGACCTGAACCAATATGAAGTCTTTATTTATTTCACTTTATATAAATTTTTCTATATCTCACTATAAAATTATTAATTAATATTTGGTTATGACTGCTGCCCTAGTCCCTGCTGGGAGTACTACATATATACAGTATATATTTTACATGACAACTCTAAAATCTAAAGAACTCAGAATTTTGGGGTGCCTGGGAGGCTCAGTTGGTTAAGCATCTGACTTCAGCTCAGGTCATGATCTCACAGTGAGTTTGAGTCCCGCTATGGGCTTTGTGCTGACAGCTCAGAGCCTGGAGCCTGCTTCAAATTCTGTGTCTCCCTCTCTCTCTCTCTCTCTCTCTCTCTCTCTCTCTCTCTCTGCTCTTCCCTTGCTCGTGCTCTGCCTCTCTCTCCTTCAAAAATAAATAAACATTTAAAAAATAAAAAAAATTAAAAAATTAAAAACTCTGAAGTTTGAAACAACTGGCCCCAAGCTTTCTGATAAGATACTGTGGACCTTTAGTTGCTAATTTAGTGGCCTGCTATGCTCAGGATTTGTAAAAAGATAAAGATGGATGGAATGAAACAGTATCATGATTTTTCAATTGTTTAGAATCCCAGCAGAAGGCTGAAGAAGTTTGCCAAATGTACTTTATGCAACTACGTTCTGGCCTTATTATAGAAAAGACAGCCTGTTATTTTAGGAAAGAAACCACCAAAAGGCATTCACCAAGAACAGGTAAGGGGAAACTACATTTCCTGGTAATTCTTCACTATAGTAATGGGCACTATTTGCTTTCATTTGCCACATCTTACATATATAATTTTTTCCCTCCACCAAATTTTCCTTCTGACAAATAGTAAAGATGCTCAACTATTTTCTGGACCTTTCCAAAAGGACATATAAAAAGTTTTATAGCATGGTAGAAATAGTCATGTTATAATAAGCGAAAACAGAGAATATTAAATTATAAACATATTTACAATATTTTAAATGGTTTTTTAATTTAAAGGAATTAAACTAAAATGTTAATAGCAGGGATTTTGGGGAGGGGGGTATTGAGACTGTGGGTAACTAGTTTTCTCCCATCTGGACTCTAATGAGTGTACCCTACCGTGATATATGTGTGCCAGGTAATATTGATCCCTTCAGATTATGGGGTGGCTAAAGCCCTGGAGTCAGTCATTACTGTCAGCAAGCAGCTTTGACTCAGAATCCTCAAAGTGGGGTAAGGGGTTTGGGCAGAGTGAGTACTGACAGTCCACTCCAACTCCCACCACTGTCCTGCAGCTGCAAAGTATAAAGAACAACATCTAGTATTCACTGCCTGTCGTCAGCAGCTGGAACGGCCTGTAGAGGGCTTAGCCTTTGATATGCCTATGGTCCAGAAATGCACTAAAACAGCTGATATTCCAGCTATCCAAGGTATGTCTTGTGATGGGGGTGGTGTGGGTATGAGGAGGGAGATAAGACACAGGACCATGGCAAGTGCCACTCCAGGAAGCAGCTTCAAGTCCATGCTTACTTATATAACATAAACTTCTGTCCACTTGCTGCCCATGTACCCATTTAGTGGTATCCAATCTAGGTACAGTGTAGCTGCTCTAACAATGAATGTGCATTCTATAGCT
This sequence comes from Mungos mungo, assembly GCA_004023785.1. NCBI lineage: Eukaryota > Metazoa > Chordata > Mammalia > Carnivora > Herpestidae > Mungos > Mungos mungo. The sequence continues at coordinate 46,445 of PISW01007969.1, forward strand.
AGCCCTCCATAATTATTTTGAAATGCTCATTATGGGTTGGAATCCCATATACATTATTCCTGGGGAAAATATATAATCCTTCATGGGAAAAAAAAACACATTTCCTCCCCAAATTTCAATGTTTTGACAGTGAAAGAAAATGAACTATTATATTTTTAAAATATAATTTCAACTCTTAAACATTTTAAATAGTTGTTAAAATAGTTTTAAGTTGTATCATCTACTTCTGCAAGTAAAATCCAAATTGATAGCAACTATTAAGAAGTGAAGAGATTATTACGAAAACTTGACCAGGAATTGCATACTGCCATTTCAAGCATAATTCCTGATATAAATGTCCTAAGTTCCCAGAAGCATACTGAAGTTTCTCATTAAGACTTTATGCTAAGCAAAATAAGTCAATAAGAGAAAGACAAAAACCGTATAATTTTACTCCTATGTGGAATTTAAGAAACAAAAGAGATGAACATATGAGAAGGGGGAAGAGAAGAGAGGGAAACAAACCACAAGAAATTCTTAATGATACATAACAAACTGCAGGTTGATAGAGGGAGGTGGGTGGGAGATGGGCTAGATTGGTGATGGGTACTAAGGAGGGCACTTGTCAAGAGCACTGTGTGTTGTATCTAAGTAATGAATCATGGAGTTCTACTCCTGAAATCAATATTGCACTGCATGTTAACTAAAATTTAAATAAAGAATTTTAAATCATTTTACTTTAGAAATTTATATACAGATTCAATATTTAACATTCGTCTATTTTGTGTATTATTTTTCTCAGCACAATTCTATAATATAAAGAAAAATATAATAAACTTTTCTTTCAGGACAAACATAGGTTCTAATTCTACACCAGTTTATCCCAGCATGCCATAGAATATCATTTTCTATGTGTGCTGGGAAATTTTTTTAAAAGTTGAGAGTGTAGCTCTAAGTGTCTCTGTTATTAGCCAGAGGGCAGAGTGGGTCTCTAACTCCACAACTTACGGATGGATATTCATTTAACCATATCTATCAAAATACAGTCCCTTCCTGTCCACAGTCCCCTTGACCATAAGAAACAAGGAGGCAGGCAAAGTCTGTAGCTTTACAGCTTATTTCTCTCCACCAAATCCTCCCATAAGCACACTAACATGACCTCCAATGGTCTTCATGCCGGAGACCAGCATCTTTAATTCCACTCAAGTGGCAAACCTCAACCTTTGAGCTATGTTAAGCCTGCACCAAAGGCTTTTATCTATCCATCAATGGTGAACAGAGTACAGCCCGAATTGGAAAAACAAAACCAAAAACCTTTAAAGAAGCATTTTTTTAATTGCTGAAGATTGTTCATGGGAACAAGTTATTTTGAATTTTTAATGACAAGCTTTTCACTTGTTACAGAATATTCTGCTTCCCTGAGCACATACAATGATCAATCTATTTATTTCGTTTTTGAGGATGGAAGTTACGAGATCTATGTCGAAGACTTGGGAAAAAATCAAGAGAAAGGTAGAATATTTCCTTTTGTCTATAATGATATAATTATGACTCATAAAGTAAAAAAAAATGAATTTACCAAACCATAAGTAATGTATTACTTCAGACATGACACATAGATTTCATACTGTGTGCTAACTCCAATGCATTGGCAGAGATGCTCAAATATCACTAAGTTGAAGAGAATTCAGAAGCTTAATGAGGATTGAATAGGGAAGAATACTGATATTGAAAAGTTGTATATGTTTTGAAAGATGGAAGAAGAGAGATTCCTAAGTGACTCAGTCAGTTAAGTGTCCAACTCTTCGTTTTGGCTCAGGTCATGATCTCAGGGTTCATTGGATCAAGCCCCATGTCAGGCTCTGCACTGACAGAACAGAATCAGCTTGGAATTCTCTCTTTCTCTCTCTCTCTCTCTTTCTGCCCCTTTCCAACTCATGCTCTCTCTCTCTCAAATAAATAAGTTTAATTTTAAAAGATAGAAAAAGTGGATGAAGAGACTACATATATTTGCTATTGCTAAATTACCTACTATACCTTTCCAGCCCTATCAATATCATCCAAGTACAACCTCAAATAAAAGAATATACTAGTGTTATGAACAATATGTTGAATATTTTAATAATGACTGTGCTAGAGAATTTGTCAGAGCATATTCATACATTTTTAAGACTTTTCTTAAAATTACAAGTTACTTTATTGATATAAAATAAGAGGATATTTTTTGATGTTATGTATTTGTTAAAATTCAAAACTTTTGATAAAATTGTATCTCATCAAAGGGATTTTATGCATTCTCTTTCAGATAAGGTGTTATTCCGTTATTATGATTCCCAACCTTCCTCACGTGAAACAGGTAATTTGGAAGGCTAGGTAGCTGTAGTATGTGAATTCTTGAACTTGGGGTAAGGACAAATCCAAAAACACTCTATAAAAAAGGAAGACAGTCTCAGAAGGTTCTCCCAGCCCACACACATGGTAAAATCTTAGATTTTTCCATCCATTGTGCAGTTTAATAATAATAGGATGAAGGCTTACATTTAAAAGAGATCCAGAATAATAGGGACTTAAGCTACATAAAACTTTATTTCTATCTTAGCCAGGATAAGAATGGCAGTACTGCTCAACAGGTTATCCAGGGACCCGGCTCCTTCTCTCTTTGTCACTCTGCCAACATCTACATGGTTCAAGATTACTTGCTACCACAGCAATCCCCAATCAGGAGGACAGAGGAAGACAGATGCATGAATTATCTTTCCTTTTAAAAAAGACAAAACCTTGAAGTTACACCTGACATTTCCACTCACCTCATATTGGTCAAAACTTAGTCACATTGCTACATTTAGTTACAAGAAAACAGACTGGGAAATGTTCTCTTACACAAGGAGAGTATTTGGGATATTGAAGGACAACCATCAGTGGCTTTACATGGAGACAGGGAAGCTGACACCCAGACAAATACCCAATAGAGTCATTATTCTACAATTAGAAAGCATGTAAGAAAGCTATGGAGCTTAAAAATACTTCTAAATTGTCCAATGACTCCTTAGGAGCTTAAAATTACTCCCAAGTTGTCTAATGATTCTTTAGTTTTATTTGGGTACAAATACTTCTAAAAGACATGTTGGTTAGTGAAGCAATTATTTTACATTATATCTCGGATTATTTCCCTAGGTTTTAAATCCATTTAAATTAAAATGAGTTATATTCTTAGCTTTATAATTTACATTTTTAAATTAATTTATTATTTTAAATTTACATATTTTTTTATTGCAAGGTGATGCTGTTGATGGCCAGACATTATTGGTAAACCTGAGTCCTACAAAAGACAAAGACTTCCTGCTGCATGCCAATAACAAAGAACACTCTGTGGAGGTGAGAGAAATATGCACTTAACTGTCATAATTAACTCCACTCATTTGTGCAGATTTGGGTGTTTAGCGTATTTCAAGGAAGAAGTTTTGTTTTTGCTATTGTATATAAAATACAATTACTACTAATAACTTGTTTCTGGAGTAGGGAAGGGAAGGAAATGGCATGTATAGCCTTGCAACTGAAAAGTTTGGGCTCTACCAGCAGTGCAGAATCACCTGGGGGTTTGTTAGAAATACAGAATTTTAGGCTTTATCACAACTGAATGAGAATCAGCATTTTAACAAGTCTCCAGGAGACTCATATGCACATTAAAGTTTGAAAAGTGCTACTATATAGAATAATCTGAAATTCTTTCTACTCAGCTTTAGGAACTACTTCATTTTTCCAGGAAGTGTTTCTTAATAAAATAGTTTTCAGGCAAATGCAAAAGGAATTTTACACTCCAAGCCAACAAATAGGAGAGTCATAAATATTTCCATCTGCCAAGATTTACAATTATCATTGTAAATAATAATCTACATTTTAATCATAGTATTCACTACATAGTCTTTTTCAGTTAGTAAGTGGTATTATAATATTGATCATGATGAAGAATTATAAACATCTTGAGAACAAACAAGCCAAAGATAGAGACCAGGAAGAAAATGTAAAAGTATAATAGAGATGACACATTACATAAATACAAAATTATAAATCTAACTAATACAGTCATGTAAGGTATTAACACTAACACTGATGGTAACCAACATATTCCTTAACAATGCTCCTCAATGTATATAACGGGTTTGGCATATATAATTACTTGGTAGTAAGAGCTGACCCATACGGAACTCTATTATATGCCAAATACTATGCTAAATGTTTTAGAAGGAGTCTCCTTTAATTCTTGCAGTAATTCTATGATGGAGTTATTGCATTTGTCAGATATTACTGTATAACAAATCATTCCCAAAATGTATTGGCCTGAAATAATAATCATTTATATCACTCACATGTAGAAAACAGATTAGACTAAATAATTGATGCCTGAGAGGTAAAGCAATGTGCACAAATCTCAGAGATAGTACATGGCAAAAGTGGGGCACAAATTCTGAACTGCTGCATCTCAACCCAGTCATTCTAAGCTATAAAGTCTCTCAAAGTGTATAGACCATCAATAAATTAAATTAAATCCATCCCACTCCAGCCCTCTACTAACTTCCTCCTCCCCCATTCCCATCCTCTACTTAGTAAGTAGCCTTGCTAGAAATATCAAGTTATAATTATTTTCCTTTAGCTTCTAACACACGGAGGTGATGTTGACTTTGGATTTCCCACTCACATACTGGTTGCTTTTTTTCTTGTTTCCTCAGCTACAAAAATGTGAAAACCCATTGCCAGACCAGGCCTTCTTCCTCCTTCATAGGAAGTCTTCCAAATGTGTTTCATTTGAATGTAAGAATGATCCTGGAGTGTTTATAGGAGTAAAAGATAACCACCTTGCTCTAATTAAAGTAGAGGATCAAACTAAGGATTCAAGTATAGAAAATATCATATTTAAGCTCTCTTAAAATTAATGTTATGGAAAGCTGTGGATCTTGTGTTAGATAGTCCAACTAGCTACCACTGGAGAAATGATCAAGAAATAAAGAGACACATAACATTTAGGGGAAGTGGAGGGTACTTAGTATGCTATGGAATGTTTTTCTCATTATGTGTAAATATTTTTTATGGTCCTTCATTTCTGCTTTTAATTCCCTCTGTATCATTACCTATTCAATAGGGTATTGCTAAAGAGATCTCAGAAGAGATACAACCTGATCTTTAATTTTTTCTGCTTTCAGTACAAAAAGAAGTTCATATTTAGAGCTTAGACCTCTGGAGAGAAGCAAGGGCCTTAATCCAAGTCTCATTTTAGACAGGTCAATTTTAAAGAGCTACACGGAGACATAATTTTCCCTGTTCCAAACAATGAGTTTACACACTAAAGCTATTTGTGAAAAGACAACCAAGTCTCTTTGGACTGACCATTTCACAATTGGAATAAAACACCAAATTTGTTTAAAGATGCCCAAAACTTCAGGTACCTACATAGGTAAGCAGATAATATAAATATGTGAAAAGACAAAGACAGGTAAAGCATTAAGAAAAATAAATCCAGTGTTTGTAAAGTAATAATATTACCTCTAATTATTTGTAAACTGCTGATTTTTATAGACTTAATTAAGTTTAAGCAAGATATTCTTATATTAGGAAATGAAATAAATTTTAGTTCAGACATATAATTGAAATCATTAGGAATATCCAACAAACTAAAACATTTTTTAAAAGCACTGAGACACAACATATATTAGGACATCCAAGTACTATGGGATCTAAGTACCACAGTAAATCGAGAAGTCCTCTAATCTACTAGAGCCCAAATGGGACACAGGATTAACATCACAATTCCAATAACTGACTATCCCTTAATTTTGTGATATACTATGTCCTTCTGACCCTATCCTCCAGGGATCTATGACTTCTGATATACATGTCACCCTGAACAAAATTTCTTCTAATACTTTCTTCCCATGTATACATGTTTTTCTTGTCCAGCTTCCCAATTACCTTACTTACTATGGAATATTTATTTGACTTTTCTTCCTTCTTCATTCTTTTGACCAACTATATTCTTCATATACCTTTTGTGCCTCCTGAGCTTCATTACATATCATGTGATCTGTGGATGCCATCTTCATTCTACTTCATCTACCTGATGTTGTAGAATTTCATATAAGCCTATTAAGAGAAATATTTTTATTAAATATCTTTGCATTTTACATTACTAAGGTAAAATTCATACTCATACTTCATATAATAAGATTGTTCAACTACTAAAGGAATAGTTTTTCTTATTTTAAGGCCTTAATTCTACTCTAACTTTTCATGGGCTTAACACTGACAATAAATGATGAAACTAATAACAGAATACCTTTTTCAGAAAGTGTAGACTTTTTAATTTTTAATTTGGTGAGATCTGTTAGATTATGATGCTGATGGAATATAAGATTAAAAAGACTGAGAATTACTGTGTGAGGGTAAACAATTAAAAATAGCAATAGATCTTCTGTTACATTGCCAATTTTTTTATGGAGACAAAAATAAAAGCAAAATCTATATCATCCTCTCTGAAAAACACTAAATGTTAATCATATGCATCTCTATGATATACTTAAAATGATTGTTTTTATGTAACCAGATACATCTATTACATTGTATAAGTTCTTGAATAAATTGATTTTTCAAAAGTCTGTGAGGCCACCTTTTTATCATTAAATGACTAAATACAATGAAATTTTTAAGTGAAAGTAAGTATACTTTACTCCACCAATGTTGGTATACAGAGTAGGCCATTTGTCTCATATTTTTGGTCATTTAAACTAAGTAATATATTCCAGAGAAGGGATCATGTATTTTATACCTTTGTAATTCCCAGTGCCCATCATACTGGCCAGCACAGAGAAGCTAGTCAGTGACATTTACCCAAAACCAAACAGCCAACATACACCTGCCAAAGGAAATTTAACCTGATCTCTGACTCATTTAGGTATCTTTCAACTTGGTTATCTTAGTTTTCATGTTCAATTCTCCTTTTCTAAAATGACTTTGCACCATCACTATACTGAGTATTATTTGATTAAAATATTAAATGGGCAATGGCCTTTTGTCACTTACTTTCATGTGTTTTGATGATCACAGACATAACCAGGAGGAATTTTTCCATTTCATTGTATAAGAATAACAATTATATCAAAACTTATTTTTCCTCATTTTATTTATATTCATTGGATTTTTATGTATTCATTGGATACCTTGAAATACTGGCAAGAAAATTTTATTTGAATAAATAATATGACTTAGAATTGGAAAAGAAAATGAAGTAAGAATTAAGATTCAGGGGATCTGGAAAAATAATTGCTAGTTTAATTAGAATGCAACAGCTTGATGGGGCACTTGGGTAGCTCAGTCTGTTAAGCATCCAACTTCAGCACAGGTCATGATCTCACCATTGTGGGTTTGAGCCCCATGTGGTCTATGTGCTGACAGCTCAGAGCCTGGAACCTGTTTTGGATTCCATGCCTCCCTCTCTGCTCCTCCTCAACTTTTGATTAAAATCTAAAAAGATTGAATTATAACCCCCCACACCTGCAAAAAAAAAAAAAAGAAGAAGAAGAAGAAGAAGAAGACAAAAATAAAACAACTTCAACCTTTGTGCCTCATGATGAGAAATTGCATGATGGATAAAAAAATCTTAAACATGAGTCCTCTGGTGGGGATTGGTCCAGGCTTGTCCCAAAATTCCTCCTCCACTCCCATCATACAATGACCTATACAGCCCAGAAATTTTGTCCTCTAGCAATTGCTCCCTAAATACATGTCATGTGTATTGGACTTTGCTAGGTAGCATGAAAGAACCCCCCCCCCCAAAACTAAACTATGCTCCTTGTCCACATGGAACTTAAAACATGTACAATTTGTGTATTAAAACTCCAACTCTGCAGCACACAGTTGCACAAAGGTAAGAGAGATTAGTGTGAGTTTCTCATTAGGGAAAGAAATAAGAGTGAATTTTCTATCCCCATACCCTACTATCCACCCTGATCTATTCATATATCTATTCTCAAGGTCATGTTAAAGAGGTTTCTTCTTCAGATCCCAGTCAGGTTTGGGATTAGGAGGCTTAGGACTCTGAGAAATGGACGCAAGAGATAAAAGTTAAAGCCAAATTGGTAAAGATAGAAGCAATGAGCTACTTCTGTTGAGGTGCCAAGATGATGAAACACTTGTCCAACTCCAATTATAGTCCCTACCCCATAGGGTACTCCCATAAAAAGAATGCATGAATCACTACCCAGCATATTAAGAACATAGATTTGGGGGCACCTGGTTGGCTCAGTTGGAAGAGCCTGCAACTCTTGATCTCAGGGTCATGAATTCAATCTCCACATTGAGTGTAGAGATTACATACATATATACATGCCTTTGTACATACATACATACATACATACATACATACAGAAACAAACAAAACAATTTTTTAAAAAAAGAATATAGGTTGGTTTACTGCTTACAGGCTGTGCAACTTCAGCAAATTATGTGACCTATCTCAATTTCTGTTTATTCTCTATAAAATGAGAAGTTACCAAATATTGTAGTTATTTACCTACTTTCTTACCAACAGAACCTCATTTTGTACTGGGCAGCAATATCCCCAACTCAAAATATACACCTTCCCAGATTCCCATGTAGTAGATATGGTAACCACTTGATACCGTTCTGAACAATAAAATATAGGCAGGATAAAGGATTTGAGAAAAACTCTATTTTTATTTATTTTTTTTAGAGAGAGAGAGAGTCAGCGTGAGTGGGAGAAAGAGGGAGAAAGTGGCAGAGGGAGAGAGAGAGAATATGAAGCAGACTCCATGCTTAGCACAGAACTTGACACGGGCTTGATCTTACAACCTTGGGATCATGACTTGAGCCAGAAATCAAGAGTCAGATGCCTAACCAACTAAGCCACCCAGGCACCCCAAGAAAAACTTTTTTAAAGAGGACATATTCAACTAAAATGCACTTTTTGTCTTTCACTCTCTCTGCCTTCCTCTTATTTAGACCTAGACCTCTTACCTATATGAGGCTGAATGTAGAACAGTCAACTTGTGACCATGGGGCAATGAACATGGGGATAAAGGTCAATACATTAAAAACAGTAGGAAGAAAAGATAGAAAAACTCTGGTGTTGGGGTGCCTGGGTGGCTCAGTCGGTTAAGCCTCCGACTTCAGCTCAGGTCAGATCTCACGTTCGTGGGTTTGAGCCCCGCATCAGGCTCTGTGCTGACAGCTAGCTCAGAGCCTGGATCCTGGAGTTCTGTCTCTCCATCTCTCTCTCCCCCTCCCCCTCTCATGCTCTGTCTCTGTATCAAAAATAAATAAAACATTAAAAAAATAAAAAAAAGAAAAACTCTGGTGTTGTGAACAATATTGGTGTTCTGCCCAAATTTCATTGGATCCCTTTATACTGAATTCTTTTGTTACATTCTATGTGTATCATACACCCATATAAACACCACCACCATCTTCTGTGCACATTCAATATCCATCCATGTAAGTAAATATGCATCTATCATATGATCTAGCTATTCCACTCTTAGGTATGTACCTAAAAGCAATAAAAGCATATTTCTGTACAAAAACATGAAGGCTCATATCTGTTTTGTTTGCAATGGTCAAAGACTGGAACCCAAATATCCATCCAATGGTGAATGGATAAACAAACTACAGTGTATCTATACAATAAAATTACTCCTCACCACTAACAAGGAATCAACTATTGAGATTCAGTACAACATGGATGATTGTCAAAATAATTAAGCTGAGTGAAAGAGCTGGATTGAAAAGAAGAGTGCATCATACTAAATGACTCTATTTATAAAAACTTTAGAACATGCAAACTAATCTATAGTAACAGAAAACACATTAGTGGTTGGTTGAGGATGGAAGTGCACAGTAGTGGGAAAGAAAGGAGAAATTATAATAGATCAAGAGGAAACTCTGGGCATGATTGATATGCTCACTATCTTGACTGTGCTGTGATGGTGTCTCAGGAGCATTCATATTTCAAACTTACCAAATTGTCCATCTTAAATTATGTTTATTGGTTGTCTATTAAGCTTCAAAAAAACTATCTTATTGCATTGTCCTTAAAGTTATTCACCACTAACTGCTTTATACATGATTAACTGAATTAATAAAAACTGCAATAGAATAAAGAAGTAACTCACCAAATGATGTTGCATGTTTAATTAAAACAACAACATGAAAAATGGTTTTTCAGTTGTCAGACCCAGGTTGGAAAATCATGGTCTTAGACTTATTAATCAATTACTTTAAACATCATTAAGCCTCTGTTTCAGTCTGTGAAGTGGAATGACAATAAGATCTGCTGCAAAGAGCTATTCTGAATATTAAATAAGGTAATACAATGTAGGTGCCTTACTGCCATGCCCGTGGTTATTCTTTTTCTCACTTTTCAGACATAATATGGATGGGAGAAGCATTTGACTAAATAAAACTGTTTCTAAGCAATTATCTCAAGATTATTTAACAGGAGCTGGGGGGTAGAAGTGGGTAATTTCCAAAAATCGGGTAGTATTTACCTAGAACTCTGGCAAACAAGAACTTCAGTTGATACAGAGATATATCCAACAGTGTATGTATTGCCAAGACTTAGCTGAAACAGTACTTCAAACTTTTGCCCTCTTCCAAAAGCTAACAGTTGCTATCACGGGATTGATGGCGTTATGGACAATTTTTATTTTTATCTTGATAGCTACCTGCATTATGGAATGAACACATTATAATGAGCAAAAATAGAAAAATAGTTATTTCCATTTTGAAAACAACTGATTATTTGAAAAGAAAATTAATGGAAAAAATACTTTATACCTATCAAGGTGGGAGGGAGAAGGGAGTTTTTTTTTTTTTTAAAAAGAAACAAGTGTTGTCAAGAATGTGGAAAAATTGAGACCTTCATACAATACTTGCAAAAAAGTAAAATAGTACAACCAGTATAGAAAACAGCTTGTTGGTTCCTCAAAAAGCTAAACATAGTTACTATTTGACCCAAATTCTATTCCTAGGTGTATACCAAAAAGAAATGAAAACATATTCACAAAAAAAACTTGTACACAAATGTTCATAGAAGCACTGTTTATAGTAGCCCAAAAATCGAAACAACCTAATGTCCATCAACTGATAATAACCATACAACAGAATGTTATTCAGCCTCAAAAAGGAATAAAGTACTGGTAGATGCTACAACATAGATAAACTTTGAAAGCATTATGCTAAGTGAAAGAAGCCAGTGGTTTCATTTATATGAAATAGGCAAATCCACAGATACAGAAAGATTAGTGGTTTGCAGTGAAAGTGGGTGTGGGCCAAGGAGGGTGGAAAAGACAATGAGAAGAAATTGCTAACAGGTATGAGATTTCTTTCTGGGATGATAAAAATGTTCTAGAGTGAGACAAGGACAAATACACAATCTTGTGAATATAATAAAAACATCTGAATTGTATAGATTCATTTTTTTGTAGTTGTCTTTTTTTAAATAATAGTTTATTGTCAAATTGGTTTCCATATAACACCCAGTGCTTCTCCCCACAAGTGCCCCCCCTCCATGACCATCACCCCCTTCCTCCCTCCCCCACTCTCTTCAGCCCTTGGTTCGTTTTCAGTATTCAATAGTCTCTCATGATTCGTGTCCCTCTCTTTCTCCAACTCTCTTTCCCCCTTCCCCTCCCTATGGCCCTCTGTTAGGTTTCTCCTGTTAGACCTATGAGTGCAAACATATGGTATCTGTCTTTCTCTGCCTGACTTATTTCACTTAGCATGACACCCTCGAGGTCCATCCACTTTGCTACAAATGGCCAGATTCCATTCTTTCTCATTGCCATATAGTACTCCATTGTGTATATGTACCACATCTTCTTTATCCATTCATCAGGTGATGGGCATTTAGACTTTTTCCATGAACTGGCTATTGTAGAAAGTGCCGCTATGAACATTGGGGCACACATGCTGCTATGCATCAGCACTTCTGTATCCCTTAGGTAAATCCCTAGCAGTGCATTGCTGGGTCATAGGGGAGTTCTATGGGTAGTTTTTTGAGGAAGCTCCATACTGTTTTCCAGAGTGGCTGCACCAGTTTACAGTCCCACCAACAGTGTAAAAGGGTGCCCATTTCTCCACATCCTTGCCAGCATCTATAGTCTCTTGATCTATTCATTTTAGTCACTCTAACTGGTGTGAGGTGGTATCTCAGTGTGGTTTTTACTCGTATTTCCCTGATGACGAGTGAAGCTGAGCATTGTTTCATGTGCCTGTTGGCCATCTGGATGTCCTCTTTGGAGACATATCTGTTCAGATCTTCTGCCGATTTCTTCACTGGATTATTCATTTTTTGGGTATGTAGTTTGGTGAGTTCCTTGTAGATTTTGGATACGAGCCCTTTATCTGATATGCCCTTTGCCACTATCTTTTCCCATTCTGTATGTTGCCTATTAGTTTTTTTTATTGTTTCGTTTGCAGTGCAGAAGCTTTTTATCTTGATGAGTTCCCAATAGTTCATTTTTGTTCTTGACTCCCTTGCCTTTGGGGAAGTGTTGAGGAGAATATTGCTGCGATTTAGGTCAAGGAGGCTGTTTCCTGCTTTCTCCTCTAGGATTTTCATGGTTTCCTGTCTCACATTCAGGTCCTTTATACATTTTGAGTTTGTTTTTGTGAATGGTGTAAGAAAGTGGTCTAATTTCATTCTTCTATATGTTGCTGTCCAGCTCTCCCAACACCACATGTTGAAGAGGCTGTCTTTTTTCCATTGAATACTCTTTCCTGTTTTGTCAAAGATTAATTGGCCATTAATTGTGGGTCCAGTTCTGAACTCTCTATTATATTCCATTGATCCATGTGTCTGTTTTTGTGCCAATACCATACTGTCTTGATGATAACAGCTTTGTAATAGAGGCTGAAGTCTGGGATTGGGATGCCTCCCGTTTTGGTTTTTATTCTTCAATCTTAGTTTGGCTATTCTGGGTTTTTTTGTGGTTCTATACGAATTTTAAGATAGTTTGTTCTAGCTTTGAGAAGAATGCTGGTGCAACTTTGATGGGGATTGCACTGAATGTGTAAATTGCTTTGGGTAATAATGATATTTTAACAATGTTTATTCTTTTAATCCATGAACAGGGAATGTTTATCCATTTCTTTGTGTCTTCTTCAATTTCCTTCATAAGTCTTCAATAGTTTTCAGCATACAGGTCTTTTATATCATTGGTTAGGTTTATTTCTGGGTATTTTATGGTTTTTTGTGCAATTGTGAATGAGATCAATTTTTTTATTTCTCTTTCCATTGCTTCATTTTTGGTATGTTAGAATGCAACCAATTTCTGTATGTTGATTTTTACCCTGACACTTTACTGAATTCATTGATCAGTTCTAGAAGACTTCTGGTGGAGTCGGTAGGGTTTTCCATGTAGAGTATCATGTCATCTGCGAAAAGGGAAAGTTTGACTTATTCTTTGCTGATTCTGATGCCTTTTGTTTCCTTTTGTTGTCTGACTGCTAATGCTAGGCCTTCCAGCCCTATGTTAAACAACAGTGGTGAGAGTGGACATCCCTATCGTGTCCATGATTTCAGGGGGAAAGCTCTCAGTCCTTCTATCCCGACTTTCTCAAGGGTTTTTATTAGGAAGGGATGTTGTATTTTGTTAACTGATATTTCTGCATCTATCGACAGAATTATATTTTTTTATTTTCTTTTGTTAATGTGATGTATCACATTGATGAATTTGAGAATATTGAACCAGCCTTGTAACCCAGGAATGAGTCCTACTTGATCATAATGGATAATTCTTTTTATATGCTGTTGAATTCGATTTGCTAGTATCTTGTTGAGTATTTTGCATCCATATTCATTAAGGATATTGGCCTGTAGTTCGCTTTTTTGTTGGGTCTCTGTCTGGCTTAGGAATCAAAGTGATATATGCTTCGTAGAATGAGTCCAGAAGTCTTCCTTCCATTTCTATTTTTTGAAATAACTTGAGAAGGATTGATGCTTTAAATGTCTGGTAGAATTCCCCTGGGAATCCATCCAGCCCTGGGCTTTTATTCGTTTGGAGATTTTTGAAAACTGAATAGATTTCTTCACTGGTTATGGGTCTATTCAGATTCTCTATCTCTTCCTGTTTGATTTTTGGTAGTGCATGCACCTTTAAGTTTGTCCATTTCTTCTAGATTGTCCAGTTTTCTGGAATGTAATTTTTCATATTAATCTCTGATGGTTGCTTGTATTTCTGAGGGATCTGTTGTAACAAATCCATTTTCCTTCATGGTTTTGTCTATTTGGGTGTTCTCTCTTTTCTTTCTGAGGAGCCTAGCTAGAGGTTTATCAATTTTTTTTTTTCCAAAAAACCAACTCTTGGATTCATTGATGTGTTCAATTGTTTTTGTGGATTCTATCTTGTTTAATTCTGCCCTGCCTCTTCTTTTGCTGGGTTTATGGTGCTCTTGCTGCTCCCTTTCTAGTTTCCTTAGGTGCTCTGTTAGGTTTTGAGTTTGTGCTTTTTCTAGTTTGTTGAAATAGGCCTGGATTACAATATACTTCCCTCTTAAGGCTGCCTTTGCTGCATCCTAGATAGTTTGGATTGTTGTATTTTATTTTCATTTGTTTCCATATATATTTTTAATTTCCTCTCTAATTGCCTGGTTCGCCCAGTCATTCTTCAGTAGGGTAGGTTTTGACCTCCACACTTTTGGAGGTCTCCAAACTTCTTCCTGTGGTTGATTTCGAGTTTCATAGCATTGGGATCTGAAAGTGTACATGGTATGACCTCAATTCTTTTGTATTTATGGAGGGCTGTTTTATGACCCAGGATGTGATCAATCTTGGAGAAGGTGCCATGTGCACTCGAAAAGAAAGTGAATTTCCTAGCTTCAGGTTGCAGAGTTCTAAATATATCTATTAATTCCATCTGTTCCAGTGTGCCATTCAGGTCCATTGTCTCTTCAGTGATTTTTTTGTCTGGTTGACCTATCCATTGTTGTAAATGGGTATTAAAGTCCCCTGCAATTAGCACATTCTTATCGATAAGATTGCTTCTGTTTGTGATTAGTTGTTTTATGTATTTGGGAGCTCCCGAATTTGGTGCATAGATGTTTATAATTGTTAGCTCTTCCTCATGTAGATCCCCGTAATTATTAAATAATGTCCTTCATTTTTTGTTACTGCCTTTACTTTAAAGTCCAGTTTGTCCTATATAAATATGGCTACTCCAGCTTTCTTTTGGCTTCCAGGAGCATGGTATATATTTCTCCATCCCCTTACTTTCAATCTGGAGGTGTCTTCAAGTCTAAGGTGACTGTCTTGTAGACAGCAAATAGATGGATTTTGGGTTTTGATCCATTTTGCTACCCTGTGTCATTTGACTGGAGCATTCAGTCCATTTACATTCAGTGTTATTATTGAAAAATGTGGGTTTAGATTCATTGTGTTCCCTGTACTTTCCATGTTTGTAGTGATGTCTCTGGTACCTTATATTCCTTGTTACATTCCCCTCATAGAGTCCCTCTTGGGATTTCTTGTATGGCTGGCTTGGTGGTAATGAATTCTCTCAACTTTTGTTTGTTTGGGAAAACCTTTATCTCTCCTATTTTGAATGACAGGCTCGCTGGATAAAGAATTCTTGGCTGTATATTTTTTCTGTTCATCACATTGATGATTTCCTGCCATTCCTTTCTGGCCTGCCAAGTTTCAGTAGATAGGTCTGTAACCACTCTGATAGGTTTCCCTTTGTATGTTAAGGCCCTTTTATCCCTAGCTGCTTTCAGAATTCTCTCTTTATCTTTATATTTTCCAGTTTCACTATGATAATGTCATGCTGAAGGTCAGTTTACGTTGCGTCTTAGGGGAGTTAGGTATGTCTCTTGAATTTCAATGTCTTTCTCTTTCCCTAGATTGGGGAAATTTTCGTGTATAATTTGGTCCAACACCCCTTCAGGACCTTTTTCTCTTTCTTCCTCTTCAGGAACTCCTATGATAAGGATATTGTTCCATTTTATTGTATCACTCAGGTCTCTGATTCTCCTTCATGCTCCTGTATCAATTTCTCTCTCTTTGTCTCAGCTTCTACTTTTTCTATAACTGTGTCTTCTAATTCACCTATTCTCCTCTCTGCTTCTTCAATCCATGCATTGGCAGCCTCCATCTTTTTTTTTTTTTATCATTGCACACTTTATTTTTTTTAATTTTTTTTTAAATTTGCTGAAGGACATAAAACAACCCTTTTATTTATAGATGGCTACTCAATATGTTACATATATATGTATATACATTTATGTATGTATGTATATGTGTATACAATTTCTAAAAGGTTTACAATCTGATATTTTATATATAACACTTGATTAAGTTATAATTTGAAATTTCAATCACTCAAAAGACATCGTAAACAGTGCTACAAGAGAATTCAGAGACAAGAAGATATTTATTGTAAAATGAACTCAACTACTATTAGTACCCAGGATAAATAAAAAATTCTTAGAAATCAATAAAAGACAATATCCTATAGAAAAATGGACTAAGACTATAAATAGTTCATAGTAGAAGAAGCCAAAGTGGCCAATAAATATTTGAAAACACTTAAAATTAAGTCTTAAATTCAGTAGTGAAATGCAAAGTAAAACAAGAAGGTACCATTTGATATCCATTTAGAAAAATTTTAAACCTCTACAATGTTTATAAGGATATGAAAGTATGAGTATATTTATACATTACTAGTGACAATATCTTACAAAATTGAAGGTGCATATATCTTAATAATGAGCAATTATATTTCTGAGTTTTAAGAAATCTTTGCGTATATACTCAAGGAGACATGTATAATATTCAATGTAGCCTTCTTTGTAACAGTGAAAAATTAGAAGCTAATGTCCAGCAATATGGTGAACATATTGAATTAGTCCATAAGTCATGATAAATCATCTTTTTAAAAAAATAAGGAGCAAATATGGCAAAGCTATCAACTTACATTATAACTAGGAAATAAACAGATGTCTGTCCGAGGAGCATTTAAATGGAAATATTCCATAATCTTAAAATGGCTAAATGTTAATAGATGACAGTGAATTTATTTCTCTACCCCATTCTCATCCAAAGTTATGACACAAATGATATAATTTTCAGTCAAATAGAGTGCTGCTTTGGGCAAGCCAACCTTGCAAGGCAGCATTGAGCATCTCTCTTTTTTTTTTTTTCTTTTTTTTTTTTTGACTTTTTATTTATTTTTATTTTTATTTTTATTTTTTAAAACCAGAATAACCATTTATTTAGTAACTAATCACTGATTCATAAACAAAAACAAAACAATTACAAGAAAACTTAAACATCTATACAATCAGAACAAAAATCATGTAAAACAAAATGAATACCAACAAATTCAGTTTTAACCATATATGTCGATGATTTACCCCTGATTAAGCCCAAAGAAAAATATAGTGTCAAACAATTAGTAATAATAAAATAATATCAACTATCTGATGTTCCCTAAAAGCATTTTTTTTTTAGTTTCTGTCCTTGACGGAATGTATTAAATAAGCAAACACCACCAACAAGCAAAACAAGTACTACAAAGTAAAAATATTAAAAAAAAAAAAAAAGACAACCCTCTCACATGCATAAATGAAAGGTTGCACACAAAGAACTCACATCTTTTCAAGCTTCAATAGTAAATATTCTGCTACTATGTATTAAATACTGCATGCTTTGCCCAAGCTAAGATGAAACCACATCATAAATCAATAACCATTTTGCATTTTCTTTCATTATCTACTCAAAGTCATGCCTACTGCACCTCTAAACATTTCATTAAATCCAATTATACAGCAAACACTCCCAAAATAAACTTAGATTGTATTGCAGTTTCACTTAACAGTATATAAAATGCTGTGTTGTGACAGGTATCCACTATCCATTAGACACTGAATCTATTTTTCTTAAGCACTACTAACTGCTTGCTTTTCTTGAAGCTAGATCATTCTGAAAATTTCCTGTTAGACCTATGAGTGCAAACATATGGTATCTGTCCTTCTCTGCCTGACTTATTTCGCTTAGCATGACACCCTCAAGGTCCATCCACTCTCCTACAAATAGCCATATTTCATTCTTTCTCATTGCCATGTAGTACTCCATTGTGTATATATACCACATCTTCTTGATCCACTCATCAGGTGATGGGCATTTAGGCTTTTTCCATGTTTTGGCTATTGTTAACATTTGGCAGCCTCCATCTTATTATTCACTTCATTTGTAGCCTTTTTTTTTTTAACTTGTCACAGCTATTTTGAAGGTTCCCAGTCTTTGTATCAATATCTTCTTTGACAACTTCTATGGTTTTTTCAAACCCAGCAATTAATTTTATGACAATTATTCTAAATTCTTGTTCAGTTATGTTGCTTGTGTCTGTTTTGATCAGTTCTGTCGCTGTGATTTCTTCTTGGAATTTCTTTAGAGGAGAGTTGTTTCATTTCATCATTTTGGCTTGCTTTCTGTCTCTTATCAGTTCTAAAAGCTCTTTCTGCATTGTGCACCTGTTAGTATCACTCTATTAAGGGAGGCTCTTTGACTGTCCAGAGTCTGTCATTTCAGGAGATGTTCTTTTAATGGTTTCTCTTGTTGTGCTTGTAACTAATATATTTCCTTACTCAGTGATATTTGAGACTTTCCACTATGTGTGCTTAGGCCTGTTTTTTGAGATAGCCTTGAAAAGGAAAATAGACAGACAAACACACAGGGAACACAAGCACTCAAATGCACTGACAGATCCAGTAAACAAGCAAACCAAATGGGAAAGGAAAAAAAAAGGGGGCAGGAAAGAAAAGAGAGGACAGGAAAGAAGAAAGAAAAAAAACGCAGGAGCACAGACTCAGCCAGAGATAAAGGACAGTCTGAGAGCCTAAAACCTGCAGAGGATAAAGATAAGAATGAGATAAGCAAAAAATATCTGGGTCTCAAGGGTTGATCTAATCACAGCAGTGTTAAATGTTTGTCTTTCCCAGACTCCAGGGGGAAAGGGAGAAAAGGATGAAATAGGAAAATAGAAAAGAGAAAACAGGGAAAAATTATGGAAGCTTAAAAATTAAAAATAATTAGGATAGAAAAATTCGGAAAAAGAAATAGCATAAAGAGAAGAATCCAGCTCTCCAGCTCGGATGGGCAAGGTTCAATGTATGTCGGGTCTCTGGGCCTGGTCTCTGAAGCCCCGCCTTAGTGAATGCAGGGAGAAGAATGGCAGCGCCTCAAGTCCCTCTCAGACCATGTGTTGCCAGCCACTCTTTTGAGTCCAACCTCCCTGTGCCATGGGCGGGTCAAATTGTTTCAGTTTTCTAAGGTCCACTAGGCCTTCAAATCCTAGTCCACCCACATAACGAGTTTCAGCCACCATTAAAATAACCTCTGGCAGCCAGGAAGCTTTCTGGTCGGGACTGCTCAGGGGGATTGGAGAGCCAGCCCTTCCCTGGCTCCACCTGAGGTTGCAGGCTGCTGAGCCCACTGGATCACAAGCCTGCTGAGGGGGTGGGACTTCTTTCCCTGCGCCCAGCGGCTGCAAATGGAAATTTTGTCTCTCTGCCGCGCCTCAGGCTAAGGTCTTCCTTCAGTCTCTCCTCTTCCCCTTGGCTCTGTACCTCCCTGGAGGCCAGTTCACACCCAGCGTCTTGCGCTGCTGTTTTGCGTGCAGCTTGGCCATCTCGCAGGGAGCTCTCAAAATTCTGTGCCAACCTGCATGGCCATCCTGCGTGCTCGCGGACCTGCCCGGTGTTGTGCAGCTTCTGGACCCGCACTCTCTGCGACCCAGGGCTAAGTCTCTGGGCACTCTCTTTCCCAGCTCTGCTTTGAGCTGGTGCTCCCTCCCTCAGAGTCTCCATTCCCAGTTTTCACTCACTTACTCCAGCATCCATGGGGCTGATATCAATAAGGGGTTAGTGCGTGCACCTCTGCTCCTGGAGATCAGAAAGCTGTGGCTTTTAAGTCTTCTCAGTTTGATGTTTGCAGGCATGCAGAGGTAACAGTATTCCCTACTTCTCTATCTTGCGACATCAGGCTGAATTGTATAGCTTCAAATGGTGAATTTTATGATGTGAATTACAACTCAGTTTTTAAAAATGACCCTGTTTAGTATTTATCTTTCTCTGGTTGACTTATTTTACTTAGGTTAATACTCTCTAGCTCCATCCATGTCATTGCAAATACAAGATTTTACTCTTTATTATAGCTGAGTAATATTCCTGTGTGTGTGTGTGTGTGTGTGTGTGTGTGTGTGTGTGTGTGTATCTCACATCTGTTTGTCCATTCATCCGTCAATGGATACACTTGGGCTGTTTCCATAATTTGGCTATTGTAGATAACACTGCTATATAAATATTAGGGTGCAGGTATCCCTTTGAATTTGTTATTTTTGTATTCTTTGGGTAAATACCTAGTAGTGCAATTGCTGGATTGTAGCAATTTTTTAACTTTTTGAGGAACTTCCATACTGTTTTCCAGTCTAGCTGCATGAATTTGCATCCCCACCAATAATACAAGAGGGTTCCAAAAACACCTGTTTTTTTCTGATGTTGTTGATTTTAGCCTTTCTAACAGGTGTGAGATGGTATCTAATTATAATTTTGATTTGCATTTTCCTGATGATAAATGACGTTAAGCATCTTTTCTTTTTTTATAATAGTTTCTTGTCAAATTGGTTTCCATATAACACCCAGTGCTTCTCCCCACAAGTGCCCCCCTCCATGACCATCACCCCCTTCTCCCCTCCCTCTCCCCCTTCAGCCCTCGATTCGTTTTCAGTATTCAATAGTCTCTCATGATTTGTGTCCCTCTCTCTCTCCAACTCTCATCTTTTCATGTGTGTGTTGGCCATCTGGACATCTGGAAAAATGTCTTCTGCTCATTTTTTAATTGGATAATTCAATTTTGGGGTGTTGAGTTTGCTAAGTTCTTTATAAATTTCGATTACTAACTTTTTAGCAGATATGCATTTGCATATATCTTCTCCCATATTATAGGTTGCTTTTTAGTTTTGTTGCTTGTTTCCTTTACTGAACAGTACACTTGTGATGTTCACTGGGTGTTGTATTGAAGTGTTGAATCACTATATTGTACCCCTGAAACTTATATTGCTGTATGTTAGTTAACTGGAATTTAAATTAAAACATTAAAAATTTTAACAATTAAAATGAACTTAGTATTGCTTAGTATACCACTACTAGTATAAATAATAGAATAGGGATTAAATGCTACAAATATGAAGATTAAGGCTCAGAGGGACTAAATATTAACTCTTTTTTCTTCAGACCTGTTTTGGCCATTAGGAATAAAAACCTTCTCAAAGTTGTTCAACAACAACACAACAGCAACAACAACTTGTATTGGTTCACATTCTTGAAAGAGAATCATACTGCCCCAGCATATCTACTTACCAAGCTGTTCTTAATTGCTGGTCTATCCAGTCAGCTATGGCCATGGGGATCACATTCACATAATATAAATATGAACACCTTCATCAGGGACTACCAGTTGAAATAGGAATCCTAGAACACATCTCTTACTTTATGCCCATAGTCAGTGAGTGGTGGAGTCAGAGAACCTAATAAGAAAGAAAAATCAATAGACTTGATGGCTGAAGAACCAAGATTAATTCTTAGATATTGAGCCTGAGAGACTGGGGAAAATGATGCTTTCAGAAACATAAATGAGAAGGTGGGAAACAGGAATTAGTGGTATGGAAGAGAATGAGTTTGTTGGAATAGTTTGAGTGTGAGCTGAAATGATCATAAGGAAATACAGCCAGAAATAAAAATAGTGTAGTCCACACCTTAAGTATAGTTGGTGATCAAAACATTTGTTGTCTTCCACCATCCCTTGATTCAATCCTGCTTCTTATATTTTTCCACTTATTCTTGATAGACAGTCTTATTGTCATATTAAGTTGCAAACAGTCTCAATACAATAATTAGAATGTCCAGTTCAGTGCAGCATTCAAATATCTGAACTTAATTTAGCATCATATCTTCTTCCCACCCCTACCCTTCTTTACCCCCACCCTAAAATCCTGCTTCAGGCTGAGGTGAGGAAAGGGACTTAGCCTTCTGATCACATTCTCCTTCACTTGCTGCCTGAAGATTTGTTCTCCCTAAGGACTGAAGTTGGGTGGGGGAGTGAGGAACAGAGAGAATAAAGAATAGAGAAGTAAAGAGGTAAAGCAGTTCTTTATTACTTGGGTGGCTTCAAGTTTGCCAGTCTTCACAGACAATTAAAGTTGATATATCCCTGAACCAGCTTAGCACAGGATTAAAATGATGAAAGTTGATGCTTTCTTTCAAAGGGCCCTTTAAAGATTCCCTGCTGGGCTCCTCTCTTCTGATGCTCTCCAAAAAGGCTATAGGGTTAGAAGTGTTGGAATATATTATAATTTGTTCCTCAGCCCTTTGTCATTAACTGATACACCTTCATCCTCTTTCCACTGGGGTCTCCTTGCCCTCTCACATATGTCCCCTTGATGATTTTCTCTGCTGCATGGCCCCTTCTGGTGCACAAGAAACAGTCAGACATCTATTGTGGACCATTTCAAACCCATCATAAGTTTAAAAAATACTCTTGTAATAGTAATAAAGGTCCATCAGACAGCTCCAACAGAGAATTATCAATAATTCTCTTTCTTATTTAGCTGATTTCCCACTTCATCCCTACTAAATTTTTGATGTTGTTGCTAGAGTATTTGAAAGTTGTAATTTCTCCCATAAATAGCTTAGTATCCATTCTCTTTGAATTCACTATTCTATGGTTTCATCTTTCTTTCTCCTACCCCTCCCCTAACCCTTCCCTGCATGTATCTTTACTCACATATTCTATCAAAACTGTTCTAACAAGGTAGTACAAATACCTCCAAAATGAAAAATCCAATATTCACTTTTCAGTCCATTTCTTCTACTGCTCAGCTGCATGTGTTCTTCTCAACCACTCCATTCTTATTGGGTAGTCTCTTTTACTTTGGTTTGTATGATGTACCTCCCTGGCTTCTCTTCCAACTTCTCTTACCACTCTTCTTGGCTACCCAAACATGCTCTTTTTCTTTCTGCCATCTTAAGTGTTTGTGTTCCCATATACGTATATTTGGCTCATTTTCTCAGATAGGCAAGGGCTTACTTAGATCCTAGGCTCAGGCTGCGAATACCAAGTCTGAGTATATGGATCATTTAAAAAACACAAGGCATTTTCCTCTACAGTCTGGGGTGGTGACTTGACTGCCAGCTGAATTCATAGCCAGGAGTGATGTGGTTTGAAGTGTTGGGGCTAAGAGCCAGTGACCAAGAAAGAATTCTCGAGATGTCTTTAGTGCAAAAAGGTGGTTTTATTAAAGCACAGGGACAGGACCTATGGACAGAAAGAGCTACATGGGGTTGTGAGGAGTGACTGATTATATACTAGGGAGTTGGAGGAGGTAAAGGCAAAGAGAAGTGTCCAAAGGGACTTTTAATATGTTAAAGAAGACCCACAGGATCCTGGAGGCTTAGATATTGTCAAGCTAAAGTTGTTTTTCCCTCTAGCAAAGCATTAACATTAAGACAGTTGGAGTTTCTGGAAGAATCTCATACTCGGCCTGCCTTAAGATTATGTCAATGGGCTGCAAGTAATAAGGAAATTTAATTTTATCTACGGTTCCTTTTACCTTTGTTTCCCACATCAAGGAGGACTATCCAAACCTATTTTCAATATAAAAGTGTGCGTGTAAGAGAGAGAAAGAGAGAGAGCAGGTGGGTGGATGAGAAGTAAGGGAGATGATTCATTTTTCAGAAATACCAAATAAAAGCTGTGCTGTCTAGTTAACAGTTAGAAATATGTTAAAAAAAAAAAAAAACCTACAGTGGAGTCCCAAACCTTTAGATCCTTCACTTCCTGGTTCTTCCCCTGTCTGTTTCATGGACTTATTTTCCCGTTTTTTTTTTTTTTTTTTTTTTTTTTTTTTTTTTTTTTTTTTTTTCCTCCCACGGGCTTTGCAATGAGAATGCACCAAAGACAAAGGGAGGAGGGACTGAAAGTCTCTGTGTCACCTCGGGGGATGTAAATTTGTTCTAATCAGACTACTTTTTGTCTTACTTGGGCATAGGTGACATCTGGATGATGAGGGAGCATGGGGCGGGCTGAGGACAAAGTGCAAACTAACTCACCCCACCCCCAAGGTGGGATGTGTGTGATATTTTTCAAACATTCCTGGCTGCCCAAGGACAGGATAGAAAGGAAAGGAAACAAATGGCCATTTGGTAAAGATCACAGCCATACAGGACATGGCTCTCCATCA
This sequence comes from Mungos mungo, assembly GCA_004023785.1. NCBI lineage: Eukaryota > Metazoa > Chordata > Mammalia > Carnivora > Herpestidae > Mungos > Mungos mungo. Next base: position 70,726 of record PISW01007969.1, read on the forward strand.
TTTAACAAATATCTTAGTAAATTACAAGAAAAAGGCAATCTTATCAATAGCCTTGTCTCCAGAAACCTAGAGCTCAGTTTCCTGGAACCCCAACATCACTTCTCCATAGTGATATGGAGAACAAAGGCAAGAATGCAAAGACAGGTAAAATTAAATTTCCTCAAGACCTGCAACCCATTGATTGACAAATGCTTAAGGCAAATAGAGTATAAAATTTCTCCAGGAACCCCCTATTGTCCTAATGTTAATGCATTACCAGAAGGAAAACATTAGCTTGACAATAGCAAGACATCAGATATCTTAGGAGTCCTCTTTAGTATATCAAAGTCCCTCTGGAAGCCTCTCTTTTGACTTTACCTCCCCGACTCCATAGTATAAAGCCAGCCATTCTGTACAACCCCAGCTCAGCTCTCTCTGCCCTTGGGTCCTGTCTCCATGCTTTAATAAAATCACCTTTTTGCACCAAAGACATCTTAAAGAGTTCTTTCTTGGTTGTTGGCTCTGGACCCCCTACCATTACCCCAAAACCTCATCATGGGTAAGGCTATAACCTCTGTAGTACTTGGCCAAAGAGGAACCAGGGGAAGGACTTGCAGGCTAGGAGATAAGTTGTCTGCTGTAACTGCCCTGAGTGTACCTGTCCATCAGGCATCTGCTCTTGCAAGAACATTGACTAAAACCTCCCTTCACTATGCTCTCTCTGTGTCACTTCTTTGATTGTGTTGATGGGCTTATTTCTAACAAGTGACAGAGAGATATCGTACTGTAGAATGAAAAACAAAAGACGGGACACCTGGGTGGCTTAGTCAGTTAACTGTCCAACTTCAGCTCAGGTCATGATCTCACGGTTTATGAGTTTGAGCCCCATGTCGGGCTCTGTGCTGACAGCTTAGAGCCTGTAGCCTGCTCCCGATTCTATGTCTCCCTCTCTCTCTACCCCTGCCCCACTCTCTCTCGCTCTCAAAAATAAATAAGCATTTTTTAAAAAGAATGAAAAGCAAAGGTTTTAGTCCAGATAAACTCCCTTAAAAGAAGATGGTTATTGAAGTAGACTTCCTATGTATGCTGATGAATTGTAAAATCTGAAATTCTATGTGCTGCCTTGACAGCTGTAAGCCTCAGAGCATCCCAAAAGCCTACCATGAGTTCCCTTGCTCCCCACTCAACTAGCTACCTACACCCCACCTGGCTCCTCAACCTAACTTGAGGCTTCATCTCTCAAGTTATTATTCAAGTAAACACTCTCTCCAACAGGGATCAAGGGTCACCTCACTCTCTTGTCATTATAAATCCTGCCTCCCACAGCCCTTGCTTGTTCACTCTGCTCCCTGAAGAAACTCCTGTGGGCCCTCCTCTCTCCAGGTTGTGAGTATATGTGACTAATAAACTGCTGCCAATCTCATCTGATCATGTCAAGTGTGGTGTGTTTGGGCATCTCATACTATCTATGGCAAGGGATTATCCTCCCTTCACTAAGAGTAAATAGAAGGTAGTCAGAACATCTGGTAGCCTGTTTTTGGTTGGGAACAGAGTGGTTAACAAGGTATCAAGGAATCTCAGACACCTGACCCTCTCATTCCCCACTCCACATTGCCAGCCCCCATCTAGCCCCACCCCACACAGGTCATTAGCTCCCAGGAGTTTAGCTATTCTTCTAAGGACTAATAACTCTTTATACCAGATATCTTTTCTGATTAAAAGTCACCTGTGCTTCCTATTGCCCATGTGACACTGCCATTTAGATGTACTTTAGATTGTTCAAACTTAACACAACTCTGACCAAATGCATTGTTTTCCTCTATCCCATCAACAAAATAATTCTTACCCTTTATCTCTCTATTACCAGTACTTAACACAGGGTCTAGCACTTTTAATATTTTTTTTTATTGAGTATATGAAGGAGAGAGTCAAGGCTCCATGACTAGTTTTTCCTTCCTGCTACTTGATGCTCTGCACCTCTAGTTCAGAGGTTCCCAAATATTAACATGCTTAAGGATAATCTGAAAAGTTTGTTAAAGCACAAATTCCTGAGCCCCGCCATGGAGATCCTGATTGAGATCAAAGTGGAACTCATGAATTTGTATTTATAACAAGTTAATATGTGATGGCAATACTATCGGTCAGAGGATCATATCTGAAAGTCAATGTTCCAACTCATACAAATGAATGGCCACTGATTAATGGGGAAAGCAAAGGCAGAAGGAACTGTATAATGTATAAATGTCCTTATAACTTGCAGTTTATTGGCAGGTAACCTGAGATAGGCAGAGTATGACGGTATTCCAGGAACTCCCAACTGTCTTAATATCAATGCTTTGCTAGAGGGAAAACTTTAGCTTGACAATATCTAGGCCTCCAGGATCCTGTGAATCTTCTTTAACATAAGGAAGTCCTTTTGGAAACTTCCCCTTGAATTTATCTTCCCTAATTCCCAAGTGTATAATCAGTCACTCCTCACAATCCCACTGCAGCTTTTTATGCCCACAAGTCCTGTCCCTGTGCTTTAATAAAATCACCTTTTTTTGTACCAAAGACATCTCAAAAATTATTTCTTAGCTATTGGCTCCAGACCCCAAAACTTCAAATCACATCACTGATGACCTATGCTTGGAATTATATCTCTGCATGATTATTCTTTCTTGTAACAAGTTCTTTTGGGTCTCTGATATCTGTTTTGCCTTGAATTATAACACCTGTTCTTGCCTCTCTGCCAGCTTTCTCATTTCTATTAACCAATCAATTTTGCTACTACACTCTTTGAATTTTCCTAGTTCTCCCTCCTTGCCTTGACCAAAGGCCCTAAGCTGCCCTCTGCTCAGTCCTCACATTAAGCCTAACATTTGCAAAGGTTGAGATCTAAAGAGATTTCAATATTGTATAATGTCAAATTTATCAAAGACCCATATATCAAGGTTCTGTTTAAAGTACATAGTATGATCAAAGATTTCCTAACACAAGGAATATAAAGAGAAAGGTCTCATTCTAATGCCAACCACAATTAGCATTCCAGAAACCACAGAACTAATCAGTAAAAACAGTAATGGGTTCTTTTGTATCTGACCTCCATATTAATGAAAGCATGATGGATAGCAAAGAGTATGAATTTTGGTACTAGAGAGATCCTGGTTCTAATCTTAATTTATGTCATCTATGTTACTTCACACTGCTCTGTACCTCAGTGTCATTGCCTGTAAAATAGGCTAATATATCTTTCAGATAGGGATCTTGAGAAGATGGAATAGGGAAATGGTTGTAAGAACCTAGCACAGTGTCTGGACTATATTGGGATCAACAAAAGTTAATCCTATTTCTCCCTTTTGACTTACATTTGCAATTTAATACCCAATAGAACTTTTTTTTCCCTCAAGGGAGGCCTACTTTTCAAAGAATCATACTCAAAGAAAACAAACAAAACTGGTTAAATCAGGTCAGAACATTACAGTTGAATGGTATCCTCACACAAAAGCATTGTGTAAAATTAAACAAAGGAAAGAAGAAAACTAAATATATTTCTGCTCTTTGCTGCTGGTAACATACTGCTATTGCATCATACTGGCTTTGCTTCTATTAAAAGAATGATTACATCATCTAAGCAAACACTTGGGAATTTTGGAATGAGTCTCAGCTGACACACTACCTATTTAACACAAACAGTCCTTCCTCAGTGAGAAGTCTTTTCAAAAATATTTATTTATTTTTGAGAGAGAGGGAGAGGGACATGAGCAGGTGAGGACAGAGAGAGAGGTAGACACAGAATACAAAGTAGGCACCAGACTCTGAACTGTCTGCATAGTGCCTGACATGGGACTCGAATTCATGAACCATGAGATCATGACCTGAGCCAAAGTTGGATGCTTTACCAACTGAACCACCCAGGTGCCCTGAGGAGTCTTAATTATAGTATAGAATTTTAAGGAATGAACCAATTCAGTATTCAGTTCCATGAAAGTGTAACTTATTTAACAACTTTTCCTATTTTTCCTTGAATTGTCACCAAGACACCATTGTAGGACAGAAAACCAGTAATTACCCAATATTTGGAATTCAGTTATTTGAGCAAACCATCTCATCCTTCCTCTTCAATGCAAAGAACTGGTAAGGAATGGGAAATTCATGTGTTTGAGGAACACTAAGCTCGTGAAAAAAACAATCCCCTCCCTTCATCTCTTGGAAACCAAAAGTAAACATTTCCCGTAAAATCACTGATAAAGTTTGGGAGCCAGCCAGAGAAGGAGACTGACATTTAATTTCCTGGCTGATGCCTGCTCTACTACAGGCCTTGCCTTTGTATGGCTGAGCCAAAAAAAAAAAAAAAAAAAAAGGCACACTTGGGAAAGAATGTAGGATGATCACAGAGTGGAAAACTTTAAGACTTCTTGCTCAGTATATAACGGAACAAGCAGACCAAGAGAAAAAGGAAAAAGCAGTAAGGAAATAGAAAACATGCAACACTCTCAACTCAATTCACCTAATGTATTTGGGTCTTTTATGTTTGTTTTGTTTTGTTTTGGAGAGAGAGCAAATGCAAGTAGAAAAGAAGGTCAGAGAATGAGAGAAAATCCTAAGCAGGGTCCCCACCAAGAGTGGAGCTTGGTGTGGGGCTTGATCCCATGACCCAGGGATCATGACATGAGCCCAAATCAAGTGTCAGATGCTCAACTGACTGAGCCACCCAGGCACCCACTCTTCTCTGTTTAATAAGTCTAGTTAGGGGGTTATGAATTTTACTAATTCTTCCAAAGAACTAATTTTGTTGATCTATCCTACTGGGTTTTTATTCTTTGTTTGTTTATATATTGTTTATTTCTGCTCTAACCTTTGCTATTTCCCATTTTCTGCTGGCTTTTGGCTTTATTTGCTGTTTCTTTTCTAGGTCTTTTAGGTGCAAGATTAGGTTGTGTATTTGAGACTTTTTTTGTTTCTTGATTCAGACCTGTATTGCAATATACTTCCCTCTTAACTGACTTTGCTATATCCCAAAGTGTTTGGACTGTTGTATTTTCATTTTCATTTGCATCCATGTACTTTTTAAGTTTTTTCTCTAATTTTCTTTAGTAGGATGTTCTTTAACTTTCATGTATTTGTGGTCTTCCAAGTTTTTTCTTGTGGTTGACTTCAAGTTTCATAGTATTGTGGTCTGAAAACATGCATTAAATCTTTCAGGATTAAAAATAAGGTTACATCTATGTTTTGTGTAGATATTCTTTTTATTAGGTTGAGGAAGTTTTCTTCTATTTCTAGTTTGCTGGAAGTTTTAAAATCTTGAATAAATACTGAATTTTCCAAATGCTTTTCTGTATATATTGATTATGATATAATTTTTAAAATTCTGTTCATATGGTAACTTACAATAATTGTTTTCCAAATGTGGAACCAGCATTGTAAAACTGGGATAAATTTTACTTCCTGGTATATGATCTTTTTGTATATTACTGATTTTACTTTATGAATACTTCATTAAGTTTTTTTTTTTTTTAATTTAAAAAGTGGGGACATCTGGGTGGCTCAGTCAGTTAAGTGTTCAAGTTCAGCTTAGGTCATGATCTCACAGTTCATGGGTTCAAGCCCCGTGTTGGGCTCTGAGTTGACAGCTAAGAGTCTGGAGCCCTCTTCAGATTCTGTGTCTCCCTCTCTCTGATCCTCCCCTGCTCATGCTCTGTCTGTCTCTCTCTGTCTCTCAAAAAAAAAAAAAATAATAAATAAAACGTTAAAGAAGGTTTTAAAATTTTTTTTGAGTTAGGTTCAGAAGGGATATTAATTAGCACATTTTCTTTATACTTTTATTTGGTTTTGCTACTGGGAATAGTGCTGTCATCATAAAGTAAGTTGCTAAGTATTACCTCCTCATTTATTTCCTGAAAATTTTGTGTAAAATTGTTATTATTTTTTCCTTAATTGCATGGTAGAATTCACTAGTGAAGCAATCTGGGCCTGGAGATGTTTTTGCAGCATTTTGGACTATAAATTCAATTCTTTAATAGATATGTTGCTATTCATCTCGTCTTTGGTAATTAATTTATTTCAAGAAATGTGTTCTTTTTATCTAAGCTATCAAATGTACCAGAAATAAGATGTTCAAAATATTCTCTTATCTTATAGGATCTATAATGATGTCCCTTTTTTCATTTCCAGTATTGATAATTTGGGTTTTATTTTTTGTTTTTTGATCAATTTGGTGACACGTTTATCAGTTTTACTGAGCAATTATTCAAAGAACCAGTTTTTAGTGTCTTTGTGTGTTTTCTCTCTTTTTTGTTTTCTCTTTCACAAATGTCCCCTTTTTATCTTTTTAAAATATTTATTTATTTTGAGAGAGAGAGAGAACCCATGCAAGGAGGGGAGGGACAGAGAGAGAGAATCCCAAGTAACCCCTGCTATGTCAGTGGAGAGCCCAACTCGGGGCTCTCTCACAAACATGAGATCATGGTCTATGCCAAAATCAAGAGTCAGATGCTTAATTGACTGAGCCCCCCAGGCACACCTTCTAGTCAATTTAAAAACCAGCCCCTCAAATCTCTGTCATGATTGTGGTTGAGATTTTAATCAACATATATGTAACCTATATATAATAACCTAGATCAACTGCCTTCAACAAGATGTAAATCAACAGAAAAAGAATGGTTTTTCAATAAGTAGTGCTTGAACAATTGAATGTCCATATGTAGAAGGAAGGAAAGAAGGAAGAAAGGAAAGAAGGAAAAATTTCTATTTCACATCAGACACAAAAATTAATTTGCAAAGATCATAGACATAAATATAAGAGCTAAAAATACAAAACTCCAAGAAATCACACACACACACACACACACACACACACACACGCATGCACACACAAAATCTATGTGACATTGAGTCAACCAAAGATTGGTTAGATAAAACACAAAAAGCACAAACCTTAAAGAAAAAATGTTACTGTATGTTGTAAATATTAAGAATCTCTGTTCCTCAAAAGACACTAAGAAAATGAAAAGATAAGCCTCAGAAGGAGAATGTATTTCCAAAACATTTATCTGATAAAGGACTTATATTCAGAATAAGTTACAAAGAATTCTTACAACACAGCCGCGGTACAAATAACCCATTAAAAATCAACAAAAGATTTGGACAGACACTGAATAAGATATATGGATGACAAATAAGCACATTTTTTAAATGCCCAATATCATTAGTCACCAGGGAAATGCAAATTACAACCACACTGACATACCAACTACTACTATTTAACTACTATGCAACTATTAAAATAGGTAAAATCTAAAAGACTAGGAATATCAAGTGCTGTCAAAGATAAAGAGTAACTAGAATTCTATCACATTGCTAGAAGAAATGCAAAATTGTTCAGTAATTTTGGAAAACAATTTGTCAGTTTCTTATAAAATACTCCCCTCCTAAGTATTTACCTAGGAGAAATTAAAACATATTCCCACATAAAGACCAGTATGTAAATGCTTAGAGGCTTTATTCATAATAACCAATAGTAGATACAAACTACGAATAACCACAACAACATGAGTGAATCTCAGTAGCATTATGTTAAGTGAAAGTAACCATAAGTAAAAGGGCATATACTACATAACTTTTATTATATGATATTTGTAAAGTCAAGACAGAAATTAAATTTGTGGTTGCCTAAGATGAGGATAGATTACAAAAGGGCATAAGGGAACCTCTTGCATATCTAGACTGAGGTGGTGATTATACATCTATATACTTTATCAAAACTCATCAAACTGTACACTTAATAAGTGAATTTTATTGTATGAAAATTATCCCTCAATGAATGTGACTAAAATAATAAAGTCAAACAGCAATTGGCCAGATACCGTACAGTGTAAACTCCGTCTGCCAGCCTGTGAGTGAACCCGTTTAGCATTTTTTAGAGAGAGATGAAAGTACAATCGTATTTTGGATTGAGTTTTAGTTGTTTTATTTTATTTTTCACTAAAAACTGATTAAACCTTGTCATAATGCTAAATTCCTCAGTGGAATTGGAATTCGCTCTTACCTGAAATAACAGGAAGAGGTGGTAGAAGAGAGTGGCTAAAGGAAAGACATTACAAGGAGATATCACCAAATATCTACTAGAATGGCTAAAATGCAAAATGCTGACAATATCAAAGGCTAATAAGAATGTGAGACAACAAACTCTCACTCATTGCTAGTGGAAATACAAAGTGGTATAGCAGCTTTGGAAGACAATTTGGCCACTTTTTAAGAAGATAAATGTAGTCTTACTATATGATCCAGCAATCTTGGTTCTTGATATTTACTCAAATGAGTTGGAAAACTTAAGTTTACACAAAAACTGGCCTATTAAAGGGTATAACACTTTCACTTATAATTTCTCCAAATTAGAAAGCAACAAATATGTCTTTCAACTGGTGAACAGATAAAAATATCATAGTATATCCATTAAATGAAATATTATTCAGCAATTTTAAAAATGAGCTATCAAGCCACAACAGGGCATGTAGAAACTCTAGTTGCATATTGTTAAGTGAAATAAGCCAGTCTAAAATGCTACATATGGTATGATTCCAATTATATGATATTCTCAAAAAGGCAAAACTATGGAGACAGTGAAAAGATCAGTGATGCCAGAGGCTCAGGGAGGAAATGGAACAGTAAGGGATATGAAATGGTGCATGGGGGATTTTTAGAGCAATGAATCTATTCTGTAGGATACTATAATTGTTGATGCATGATATTGTTCATTTGTTTAAAACTCTGTGCAACAAAGTCTAGTGTAAACTATGGATTTTAATTAATAATAATTTTCAATATAGGCATATCTTGTTTTATTGTGCTTATCAGATATTTTGTTTTTCACAAATTGAGGGTTTATAGCAACCCTGCATCAAACAGGTTCATCACAACATTTTTCTAAAGATATGTCATCATTTTGTGTCTGTGTCACATTTTGGTAATTCTCACAATATCTCAAACTTTTCCTTATTATTATATTTTATGCTGATCAGTGATCTTTGATGTTATCATTGTAATTGTTGTAGGACACCACAAACCACACTCATATAAGATAGTGGACTTAATAGATAAATGTGTGTGCTCTGACTGTTCCACCAACTGGCCATCCCTGTGGGAGCCCGCGTGTGCGAGAATAAGATGGCGCCTGGATCGGCGCCAAGCTCCCTGACTCATGTGAGCCATCTCCCCAAGACCGCGGGGCGGGGAGGCTTTGGCCTGCCTGACGTTGCCTGCTAGCTAAGCACCCTTGAGCCAATTAAAGAGTGCCACGCCACGGTTATGCCCTCCCACTTAGTGGAGGATATAAGGAGGAGGGGGAGGGAAAGAAGGGGAGAAGAAGAAATAAAACCCACGTCTGCAACGAATCCCGGTGTCACGTCCTTCCTTCCCGCCAGCGGGTGAGGGGCGCGACAACTGGTGGCCCGTACGGGGATTCCCTAAAAGTTTGCAGGTAAGTAATGCTAGCAGTGAAGGCTCCCCAGAGAGGGACGAATTGCAGTGAAGGCTCCCCAGAGAGGGACGAATTGCAGCTAAGCTCCCAGACTAGGGACAATGGGAAACTGCGCGTCTCGCGAACGCGTCACACAAGCTTTGTGCCGGCTCCTAGGAGCTCGCGGTTTAGAATTGAAAGTAAAAACGTTAGCAACCTTCTTAGAGGCCATAGAGTCTGTGGCCCCTTGGTTCCTTGTGAGCGTTTTGTTTTTTCTTTCCCTGTTTTGGTAAGGATTTTAACGTTTTTTCATTGCAATTTAAGTGGTTTTCAATAAGTAATAGATTTTATTCAAATTTTTGGTGCTTTGGTGCAGAGATGGGGTGGGGAAGGGTGAAGGGTTTGGGGAATAACTCAGTGCACACCTATAGGCCTCTTCGCTTTGTGACCAGCAGTGCTCATTGCCAGTTACAGCATATCAGTTTGAGACTATAAAATGCAATTTCAGTTTCTGAATCTTGTCTAATCTTTATCACCCAGTAGAATTTGTCTCAGGATTACTTGGTTTTCTCAGTTCAGTGAGATGCTCTTCTTTGTTAATGTAACTTTATTACTGTGTCCACATTGTACGGGGTTTGAGAAGTAGGTCCTTTAGCA